>JABUOV010000192.1:0-76907 GCA_025617405.1 Perca schrenkii
GTGAAGCTCCTTGTTGCAGAATTCAGGGGCATCTGCAATACTGCTGCTGAAAACTTGAGCAGCAAGATTTACCTTAATCTTCTGATTTCTCCACAGAATATGTATCTTCAGCTTATTACCCAGCCTCAAGCCCTCTGTCTCCTGAAGTTTGTTGAGGTCTTCTAGGTATTGCCACCTATTCTTTTTGCCACTGTCTGTCTGGAAAACACATCCATCAGCGTAAGCGTACCTCAAGAGTTTCATCATGTGACACACGTCAAAAACAACATGCACTGGATGGCATTGGATTTGCAGGGTGAGGAAAAAATGGCCTCATGTTTCCAACTTTGATATTGGCTCCAAGAGCCTGCATCATGGTGAAGTGACAAGACAGTCCATCACATGTCAGGGAAACAACGCACACTCCAATGTCATGCAGCTTGTGAAGACACTGTGTGACAATATTTGCTCTCTCCTGTCCATTAACAGCTACAACCATAAGGACCAATGCATCCTTGGCTACTGGCAAAGAGTCATCAACTTTGCCACATCCTACATCAACATACCCATGGAATTTCCCTTCAGCATATTCAACATGCTTTCTGGTGGCCATCTCATCCATTATAAGTGCACAAACAGTCTCCTTACCATCTTTTCTTCCTTTCTCCACGTGGGATTGGAGGGCAGCGAATGATTGTTTGAGAATGAGGCAGAACACAATCAAAGCTATCATGAACAAACTGATAAGCTTTTGCAGAGTAGAAATGGAGAGTCATGGCAAAAGATCTCAAATCATCAGAGATTCTAGCAGATTTACTCTTGCACTTGGCCCTGGTGAGAATTTCTTTAGCAACACCGCTAAAGGAAGCCTCTAGCATATCACCACAGCTGGTAGAAACAAGCAGCTTCTCTTTCAGATCAGTGACAACTGAGGAGAAAGACTTTGGTAACACTTTACTTGACAGTACCGACATAATCGTGACATGACACTGTCATAACTATGACACGACGTGTCATGAAGGTGTCATAAACCTTATAAACAAGTCAGTCATACATGTTTCTGACTTCTGTCATTAAGTGTCATTCTGTTTTTGTCATGACAAGTTGACATTGTTTGGATTGTCTTGATTATGACAACTTGACATTAATCAAAGTGATATTAACAGAAGTTGTCTTGATTATGACAACTTGACATTAATCAAAGTGACATTACCAGAAGTTGTCTTGGTCATGACAACTTGACATAAACAGAAAATCCACCTCTTTTTGTATTCATGACCTAATGATTATTATAATTAGATGTGCAAGGTTAGAGACCAATTCTAGCACTTGGTCAGATAGATGGGTGAAAGGATATTTCACAAAACTGGCTGTCATGACACTATTATGACAGTGTAACTAATAGATATTTTGACCTCAAATAAAGTGGTACCAATTGTATTTGTCATTAAGATATCATGGATAAGACTTGCTGTCATGACAACATTATGACAGTGTAACGAATACATTCTTTCACTTCAAGTAAAGTGGTAACATTTTTATTTGTCATTAAGATATCATCAAGGATAAGACATATCTTAACAATTGCCATCACACACCAAATGACCTTCCTAACACATCATGTGATGTAAAAATCTTTAAGGCTTGTTTTGTAACATGATGACCCAGCTCAACACTCACACTCAGAAATTAAACAATAAAGCACTTTAATACATTAACATTGATATGTACAAGGCATTTTCATCCACATTTAACAGTCAGTGGGAAAATAAAGCAATTTGAGATTTTGAATCAGCAAAATTACATGAATTAAATTTGATAAGTGAACACTGATTACTTATGTACCTTTTTGATTTCATGCACCAGTCGACCCAAAATGCCGTTCTGATGCCGAGTTCCCAACCAATAATACCATTCAATCATCTTGAGGTGGATTTTGAGGGACTCCATTTTCCTATTTCCTCTGAGGCACCATATTTGGTTTTTGAAAGTCTGCCACGCCCTCTGTATGCTGAGTGTGGGCTCCGTTATCTGTGTTTACAAAGTTCTGTTTATGACAGACACTAAATTGTCCATACCCTTACCGGGCAAGATGGTCTTTGTATGTTCGCCATTCATCTGTGAGAATGCTGGCATTCCTCCTGACATGCTTCTGGATTTGGCATAAGAGGGTTCTTCTGCAGCGATTCCTCACTAGCTTCAGGATGGGTCTCCTCAATTCCCCATTCACTTCCAACATGCCAAAAACCCAGTTGTGGGAACAGCGCCAAGTGTTACCGCAACGGCCACAATGGTACTGAAAAAACAAAATTAGAAACAGATAAACAATTACGCATGACATCCTTTTTTTTAATTGAGGTTATCTACATCCAAATAGGAGTAAGGGTTTAGGAGTAGTGTAGCACCTCTGGTCCTAACCTGATTGGGTAGATGAGACACTTACATCACTCTAGGTCTTATAGGAGAATACACTTTGAATAGATGACTCACGAAGAGGGTAAGTGTTGGGTGAACAGTTGACCATTTTAATGCTTGTCACCATGAATCAACATAAGAAACATTCACAGCATTCACAGACAATACTGTATGTATACAAAAATAAAATAGAGCTCTTATAGGTACTCTAAGCGATGTCACACATTTTCTAGGCTACAACATGTTTTGTCATATATAGCAAACCTCTCCTCACTATCTGCCAGCTGCCGGTCCCCTGAACACACTGTAAAAAAACACGGTCTCTGTAGACAGCCCAGGGTCCACTGACTCCAACAAAAACATAAAAAACCGTGTTCCAGTGTTCAGGTTAGTGTGCTGAAGCACGGAAGGGAGGGGGAGGGGACGGGATGAGGAGGACGGGGGGCGAGCTAATCTCGGTTTGTTTGAAAATACTTTGAACGTCAACAAGAATAACGTCACCCAACATCGCTTAGAGCACCTTTAATTAAAATAAACAAAATAATTAGGTCCCTTTTGAGTTGGGTGCTCCAACTCTATTGCTCCTCTGTATTGAGGAGGAAATGTTCAACCTAGAGAAGTTAGTCTAGAGCCCAGAATGGAGTATTATATATATTATTAGAGCATGCTCTGTAGAGTCCTCCAACTAAAATTATTTTTCTTATGAATTGAATATGAATTATTATTCTGCTTACTATATTCAATTATTTTAAACATTGTTACAAAACTACTTAAAAAAGCAAACTCACCATAGATTATCTTGTGGAGACGGGTCTTCATGAAGGCAACCTTCCCACTTCTTCCTCTGAGGCTCATTATAGCCATCATTTTATTTGTCATAGTTCTGCCATGGTATAACAGATTTACATTATAATATTATATTGCAAATTAAGTTCATTATAAAAATGTAGCAGAGAGCGAGTAAATGGGTGTGTGGGGGAGTGCATGACATTATATGACAGGGAACATAATCACTATAAACTAATGCAAAAAAGGAACATAAAGTTACTTACACAGCTATTGACTTCTTCACATGGTCTGCAGCATCAACGCCTCCCAACCTCTTCAGATGTTTACTCTGAAAAGGAGCAACAAGAAATTAAAAATATAACCAGAAAAAGTGGTCAGTAAAGTCCAGACCTCCACAAAGCAGGCACATGATGAGGACGAGGAGTTTGAAGTGGTCACCAATGTGAAGTGTCTATTCTCATCTCAGAATTAAGACTTTATCTCAGAATAAAGTCAGAATTAAGACTTTATTCTCAGAATTCAGAAAGTCAGAATTCTGAGATTAAAGGGATACACCGATTTAGCATTCAGCTTTGTATCAGTAGAAACCTGATAGTATTTCTGAATGACCGTGCTTCCCTCCCTCATGTCCCCCTGAGAGGGGAGATCTCTGCATTGGGGGTCTGGAAAAAATCTTCCGATGACGTAAAATGACGATTTTTGCATCATCGGAAGATTTTTGGGCCAGAGGCAGAGACTACAGCCGTTAGTAGGATCTACTTCCGCATTTTTTCAACACGCCCACCGGGGGTTGGACTGCCGAGTCTAGCCGAGGTATTCCGAATGAAAACGACTGTCAGCCATCTTGAATCTTCGCTAAACAGGCTCTCGGTTTTCAGCAGCAATTATTTACAACAATTATCTGCATTCAAACTACCGGACGTGTGTACCACCGGGATACATCGGTAATGATCGGAGAATATGCAGGAAACGTTATTACAGAAGGAATACTCGGCACACTACGTGAGCTTCGCCTGCACGGAGACCAGCGGTGTCGCTCGATGCCGCTACCCGGCTAGGGGACATCCTCGTCGGCTAGGTGGAAAGCTAACGCTAGCCGTACACCTGTCCCATCCATCCTGCTTGCAAGTGTCTGCTCATTAAACAACAAGCTGGAATCCTCCTTCAACGAAACTCCCAAGACTGCTCAGTTCAGAGACTGCTGTGTTTTTGTGGAAAAATGCCTGAACAACAGTGTACCGGCCCCGGGACTATTCAGCTACCAGGCTGCTCTCGCCGGCCCGTGGAGGTGGGCTGTGTTAAACGGACTGGTGTAGAAATGAAATCCAACTAGCCACTGCTAACTGCTGGTGGAGCTTGTGACTGTTAAATGCCGACCATTCGACACTCCACACTAATTCACGGCTGTGTTTATACTCTGTGTTTAGCTACACCAATGCTAGTATGCGTTAGCTGAACTTTACGGATCCTGCTTGCAAGTGTCCGCTCATTTAGATCACAAACTGGACTATATCCAACTTCAACGAAACTCCCAACGTCTGTTGAGAGACTGCTGTGTTTTTGTTGTTGTGGAAACATGGCTGAATAGTGTACCGGACTGTCCAGCTACCAGGCCTGCTAGCCCTCCGAGCTAGCGATGCTCTGTCGCCGGGTAAGGTGGGCTGTGTTAACGCAGTGCTGCAGCAATGTGGTAATTTGTATCTTAACTGCTAACTGCCGTTGGAGTTTGTGACTGTTAAATGCCGACCATTCTAGCTACATTGCACGCTAATTCACGGCTGTGTTTATGCTCGGTGTTTACAGCCCACCAAGCGCTAATGCTAGTATGCTTTAGCTGAACTTTACGGAGCCTATAAAGTGTGTGTACTAAATGTAGCCTGTTTCGTATTTCGTTTCTATATAATGTCATTTTTTATATATGTTAAATGTGAAACATCACTTCAGTCACGATGAAACGTTGTTTCGTGTATATGGTTGAAATGATAATAAAACACGCTTGAGTTGAGTTGAATGCCTCGGTCTGTCTGTCAAGCGGTAGGCGTGGCTTGGGAGTGGACTCAAAGCAGTGAAGCAGGTGCATTCTGGGATTTGGTGTTTTTCATCCATATAAGACAAAAACACATTTTCTGGCTTTTCTCGGCCTAGAAGGCACCAATTTCAATTTTTTTTTCACATTTCTACTACATAAGTGACACAATTTAAAGATATATTCAGCTTTCCAGCGGTGAAATATTCCTTTAAAGTCAGAATTCTGAGAATAATGTCAGAATTCTGAGTTTAAAGTCAGAATTCTGAGAATAAAGTTAGAATTCTGAGAATAAAGTCAGAATTCTGAACTCAAATAAATGTTTCACCAGTGGCCCTAATCCTCTTCCGTACTGGATGAGACTGTTTATTTGTGTTGTGCTTCTGACATTTACTTATTTTTAATTTTATGGTTATTTGTTGTTGTTGTTTTGAGATAAAACCAAACAAACAATAAAATCTACCCAAAATACACACACAAGCAAAACTGACATTATAGCAGGCTAGAAATTACCAAACATACATAAGAGACAGACAGAGATACTTAAAAGTTCATGTAAAAGAGAAAAATTAAGAAATGTCCATATGTATGTGTTGACGATTTGAAATTTGCTTTACGTTCATATATGACATAAGTCTTTGCCTTAGAAAACACATACCTGACTGAATCTTAATTTTTATTAACGGGAATTTCGTCCATGACTCTTTTGGTTCTTTGCAGGCCTTTAACGATCTCGCAGCTCCTTGTGTAGGCCACCATTCTTAACCCAAGAACAACCCAACATCACTTCCTCCACCTCCATGGTCTCCTCTCTCCACACCGCTCTGGTCCACATTGTTCTGGTCTATAGAAAAAACTAATGAGAAAACTCAGAACAATGCTATCCAACAGTTAAAGTGAATAACCATCATTACTTTATAACTAATATGGCTGGGGGTAAACGATTATTTATTAAATGATTAATTGGGCGATTACTATTAAGCTAAAAATGTACAATAGGAGCACAGCAGACCACATTCAGACAAACATCAGACAAAGACATGAACACATGTACACACACAAGGCAAGAAGCCAGCAGGGGGCAGCGTGAGCAGGTCGTGAGGAGTTAATGGTAATGGTGACAGTTCTGATTATCAATGAGCCATTTCTTTAACTGTATCTTGAATGTACTGTAAGTGTTTAGATTTCTGATGGTTATGGGGGTAAGGTTCCACTCTGTAGCATGTTGAACAGAAAATAACTAAATAACTAAAAACTTCTAACATTAAAAGATTAACAGCTATTAGTGGACTTACTCTCATCTTCTTCTGTCACTTATCCTAGGCTGGTTAGTTCCTTTCACTGCCATGAAGCAATGGCATAAATAGGTAGCCACTTTTGTATGGTAGACAAAATGCCTTGTGCTTCAGTTTTTTCTCCTCAATCAGCTCTCGTTTTTGGTTCCCTCTTTCATCGCGCAGTACAGCAATGTTAATCAGTTTTGAGTCGCATGGACTGGTGAAGAAACTGTCCAAAGTGTTGAGACTGTCCACATCACACACATGTCTTTTCTGGCCTTATTTCCTTTACCAAGGCAAAGGCATGTCCCCAAAAAAATCGGGAGTCCTTCTTAGTTGACACAAATGTCCCAAGTGCTGCTGGTGAGACATGAATTTTTGCATTGTCCATTTCTGCTATCCTCTTCGATAGTTGTGCAATTGGGTTTTTTGCATTTCTGAAAATTTCTTTTAGTTTTTGCAGGTGGTTTTCAAACTGAAAGGCAGAGATGTCATTCAAAAATGTTTCAAAGTGCCTTGCATCTTCAGGCAAGTGGATCAGGTCATGGACATAATAGGATGGAAAGATTGGGCTGTAGAGCTTGGCTCTTCAGCATAGCCAATGGATGACATCCGTGTAATGCCATTGGAGTCCAACAGTACAGACAGACATGGCAACTGACAGTGTCAAAAAGTGATGGTAAAAATTGTCTTGCAGAATGCCTCAACAGGTCCAGTATAGAGTAAAAACTGCCTGAATTCCGTCGCTTTCCATCTGTCCAGATCAGTTAGACTTCGGCTGTCGGGAAAATTCGTTTAATGAAGTCATCTTCTGTTCTTGCATCAGTCTTCTCCTGCGACTGGTAGTTGAATTACATGTGTGTGACTTACATAATGTCCTTCAATGGTGCTTTTTCACACTACAAAGAATGGGCCAAATTTGTACATTGGATGATTTAAACAATGGCACAACATCTACACTGAAATTTATCAGTATCTCATTTTCTGTTGAAAAGAAATCGTGATACTGTGAGCACATTTTCAAAAGTCCCGTCTCCACACTGAAGTAGAGGAACTGGCCACCACATAGATCCCTGACTTATATTTGACGTGGAGTTCCTGACAGGGTTCTGGCATCTTTTGGCAGCCGATGGCCATGTTTACGTAGCACCAAGAACAGCTCATCAACCGATGTGCGCGTTGCCTTATTTTTTACAACCCATTTTGCCAAATCACTTGATTCCTCCTTGGACAAAGTTCCAATTTCTGAATCACTTTCACCATCACTGTCTGGCGGGTGGTGATCATCTCGATACTCGTCTTCTCCTGTATCAGACTGCTCCTGTGTCTGTAGGGCTATCAGCAAAAAAGGGGCCTGTATTCTCATTTGAGGGACCTGGATTCTTATCTGAGTCACTAGACTCCACCAATGCGCGTAATTGTGCATTTTGTCGTCTCCATTTTTTGTGATACATCTGGGAGTGAAAATATTTTTAAGCCTAAATGTTTTATATAAAAAATAATTCAATTTGAAAATAAGTCATAAAAAACATTCAATCAAATGAGGTAGGCTGTGCTCATCATTTATTTTATAATATCTTCCACATCAACCTGTATTTAAATTTTACAAAAATATAAATTATTTTTGTTTTGTTTTAAGGGTTACTTTCAGATTAAAATAGATGGTTGGGTTAGGTATGGGGACAACTCACTGTTGAAGGAGACTTTCAGGTTGTGTTCTTCCAAATCTCTGGAAAAGAGAAGGAAGAAGAATGTGAAATCTCAACCTTATTTTTAAAGTTTGTGGATGGAAAGTGTATCAATGTGCCACGTTTTACCAACAGAGACATCCATAACACCCTAGCACACACACACTCCCTAGCACACAACGGCGGTTCGCTGTTAAACTAAAGTCTGCCCGTACACGTATGTACGTACGCACGCACGCACACACACACACACACACACGATACCATATGACGATATCATATAACCCGAGGATGACACTATCATACAACCCGAGAATGATGCTATCATACAATCCGAGGATGACACTATCATACAACCAAAGGCCAAAAAGGCCAAGTGTTGTCGTTCCCTGGGGTCAGCTGAGAGAAAAAAAAGCTCTGTGCTCTTGGTTTCATAAACTGTGAGCACGGATTCATAATCCGTGCCCTCGGTTTTATAAAAGTGAGCAAAGTTAGAAAGATATTCACAGATTTGAACTTTTGGGGTCAATTACTCTAGCGAAATGTCATTAAATCACAAATGATGCAACTTTCCTAACGTAGTAAGGAAAGAGCTACAAACTTCATTTTCATCAACAATTCAGTTGTACTACAGCACTTTTAAAAAATAAGTTTGGAGACACTACCTTATTTAATCATTAAATTAATAGATATTTTTGTATCAGTATTGTAGTTTGTAGACGATCCCTAAGCACTCGTCCGGTCTTACTGCCGTCTCACTGCTGGCAGGCTGCTCATAGAGACCAATATTATTTCTCCAGGTCGGAGGACGGCTCGTTTTGATGAAAATTAGTTTGTAGCTCGTTGTTAACCTTACTACGTTAGGAAAGATGCATCGTTTGTGATTTAATAACATTTCACTATAGAGTAATTGATCCCAGAAGTTCGAATCTGTGAATATCTTTCTAACTTTGCTCACAGTTTATAAAACCGAGAGCACGGATTATGAATCCGTGCGTCAGAGCTCCTGAAGTCTGACACGTCTTACTAAATTAGCAATTAGACATCAATTTTCGTAACATTTTCTCGCATAAAAAAGCCTCAGAAGTGAATTTATTAATGAAATAGCAGACGAACAGTGTATAACATTGCAGTGTCTGAAATATGAGACCTGCGGTCTTTTTTCCAATGTATGTGTATGTCCTTCGCATAACCAATCAGCGCGCAGCTCATCTAAATATTCATGAGCATACCATATTTTGAAGAAAAACTCTTGTTCCAAATAGGGCCATATTCACAGGGTAGTTTAGGGCCCATACAATAGCAACCGGCCCATTTTCAGCCCAACCAATGTTACTTACCCTATTAGGAGACCTTAAGGAACAGTGTGAAATACCCTATATAACCATATTATCACCCCTTTAATATAACATCTTACGCTATAATTACAATATGACATCTTACATTAAAACATTCTAGGCCTGACAAAAGAAGTGGCTAGAATCGACTTTAAAATATACTTTTCTGATTGGAATCGTTTGAGTAGCCTAGTCTGCAGTTGTTAGTAACGTTTAACATTTCACCATATAACATTCCAACATATAATTGTGAGTTGAATTGTGAGCTAGGTGTTAAATCATGTAACTTAGGCTAATAAATCATGGTCAAAAACACTTGAACTGAACGTTTTTCTTTTTTTCTTCTTCTTAATTTCAAATTAGGTTATGTAGACAGGACATGTTGTAGATGATTTCCGACCATGATGATGATCACATTCATCTTCAAGCGTAGATCTGTAAATAAATAAAGGAATAACGTTAACCGCAATTGACATTGAGATGGGTTTTTTCCATTACCTGTATAATTTCCCCGTCCCCCGTGAATATATGTATACCTCGTTACTCCTACTTCATTATTTAACAATATATACTTTTCTTAAAATATCCTAGTTGTTCATGGATAAATGTTACTTCACTTGGTGAGAGAAGATCGACGTGCTGACGTGTAAGGTAAGCGTATTGTGTCACTTCCGGTGTTCCCGTGTTACAAACGCTAGTTCACTGCTCCAGCATAAACTTACTCAACTCTGCTTTATTGTTTAAATTAGCGGCTATTTGCCTGGATTGCATTTTAAATTAAAATTGTTCTACTCAAGCACTTATATTTAGCTTCACTTACAGCGACTGACTCGCTGAATTTACAATTGTTAAAACGCTGTTAGCTACTTTAGCTTAGCCATTAGCAATGGCTAATTCCTTTCCCTCTCCTGCTCTTTCTTGCTCTGTGTGTCAAATGTTTAGCTATTCCTCTGCCTCCTTTATTGATAACGATACATGTAATAAATGTAGTATTTTCGCTGCTCTGGAGGCAAGGCTTAGTTAATTTGAGGCACGGCTCCGCACCATGGAATCAGAATCGTATGCTTCCGTAGCTAGCCAGCGCCACGTAGCTAATGCGGGCCAACATACTGTAGCTTCTGTAGCTTCTGCTAGCTGTCCTCCAGCAGACCCCGAGCAGCCGGGCGAGTGCTGCATCCAGCTGCGTCCTGCTGCGTCCTTCTGCATCCGCTGCATCCACCCGTGCTCTGCAGCGCCACGTTACATCCCGCAATGCCCTGCTGTGATGTTCATACACACGGAGTAGTCAGGATCCGGTATAGGAGACTGCACTACTCAGTATGACACGATGTGCTCTGCTATGACATGAACTTCCATGATGACCTTCGAAGTCACTGTTCCATTATCTCTAATGTGACTATTTTTTGCCACTGTTCATCACACCCCCAACTGGCCCTGTCAGACACCGCCTACCAATAGTCTGGGTCTGCCGAGGTTTCTTCCTAAAAGGGAGTTTTTCCTTGCCACTGTCGCAATAGCCACTGCTAATGCTTGCTCTTGAGGGAATTACTGTAATTGTTGGGGTTTTGGAATTTATAAAGTGTGGTCTAGACCTACTCTATCTGTAAAGTGTCTCGAGATAACTCTGTTATGATTTGATACTATAAATAAAATTGAATTTAAATTGAATTCAATTGAATTCAATTCAATACCAAAGTATTTCCAATCCATCAAAACGTTGCTGAAATATTTTGAATGACGGGTGGTGGCGGGTGGTGGCGGGTGATGGCTTATTAGCAACAAAATGGCTCCATAGGAGGTACGCTTTGCGGAGGCTGGCATACCCCCTTGGTCCTACCCACTAAAGACCCGGCTTGATGAGATTGAATTGCTTTCAATAAAGAGACAAAAATAGCGCAATGAAGAAGTAAATGTAATGCAGTATAGCGAGGGGAATTGTGTTATTTTAGAAACGGCTCATATAGATTTTTGCAACTGGTGTTTTTTTACTTGCTAGGACCCCATTGAATACAAAACAACCTGTTTCCAATTTCTTTCTTAATTTTCAGTGCCAAAATTCAGGATGGCAGACAATATATGCAGAAAAATCACAAAAAATAACAAATAATCTTTTCACTTCTATAAAGGCCTTAAAATTGTCAACTTTTTGATAAATTTACTCCTAATAAGGTAGACAAGTGAGACACAGACTATATTCAAAAGATCTAACAACAGCCTATTTGAGAAATTTCAATCTGGTTTCCAGTCTGGTCATTCCACGGAAACTGCACTGACGAGAGTCACAAATGATCTTCTGCTTTCATGTGACAGTTGCCATGCATCGTTTCTAGTACTCCTCAATCTGAGCACAGCTTTCGATACAATAGACCACACTTTACTTCTCGCCCGGCTTGAGAAACATGTTGGGATTAAAGGGACAGTACTTTCTTGGTTTAATTCTTACTTATCCAATAGATTTCAGCATGTCATTTTTAATGAATCTACTTCTGAACTGTGCAAGGTAGGCTGTGGTATACCACAAGGGTCAGTACTGGGCCCTATGCTGTTTTCCATCTATATGCTCCCTCTTGGTTTGATCATCAGCAGCTTTGATGTTCAGTTTCATTGTTATGCAGATGACACACAGCTATATGTCCCTCTATCACAAAATAACCATTCACAGATTCTGAAATTACAGGCATGCCTGGCAGAAATTCAAAATTGGATGGGCAAGAATGTATTGCTGTTTAATGCAGACAAAACAGAGCTGCTTCATGTCTTAACAATTTTAACCTGTGGTATTCCAGTTACATCCTTTTTGTGTTGTTGATTTTATATTTTATATTTAATTCCACCTTTTATATTGGCTAAATTGTAAATTTTCCATTTTTGTTGTGAAGTGTTCTGAGACTATGGTCCATGGTGATAATTTACTATAAATAACAATAAATTGAATTGAATTGAATTATTGCATCATTTGCCAACAAATTGGGAAAAAAAATGAAAAATAAAAAAAAATGAAGAAAAAAAATGAAAAAAATCTGCATCTTGTTTCATTATTGAAGAGTTCAACAAAACAGTCAGTCATTGTCACTCAAGTATTTATCCACATCACTGTCACTGTCTGGCTTTTCAATATTGGTGCATGTATCCTCAGAGCCCTCACACTTGCAAAGTTGTGTGCATGGTAAGTTGTTACTCTTGCAACACCTTCTACTGCATTGGCTGACAAGACAAGAGCACTTCACAAGCTCCAGAACAGCCTCATTGCCCATCATCAATTTGCCTCCATCCCAGTGATAGTGCCATTTTACATTTGCTTGCCAGTGTGCTCTCAGAATGTGCTCTGTAATTGCTCCTAAAGTGGGACATAGTTTTTCCACTCCATGGTTGGGTTTTAGAATTTTAAACATGTTCCACCGAAGGGCTTTAGCTGTTTCATAATCAGGTTTGAAGAGATGACACATGAATTTCTCACATCCAATACGTCTGGAGATGGATGAGGACCTACACCAAACCTACAAAGTGCGTTATTGACATCATCATCTGCCTCCATGAATGACTTTGAATTTCCTTTCCCACGGATATGGCCTGTGGTATCACAGGCCATATCCCAACCTGTGAGTGCATGGAACCCTGTTAATGCTGCTGCACGGTCTGGGCCAAGAGTCATGTAAATAGATTGGAGTTGTATCTTTTGTAGACGATCCCCAGTGCACATGATAATGAGAGTCTTTGTTAAGGTCTGGTATAGCAAGCACATCTGTGTCACATGTGTAGATATTTGGGGTTTTGCCAAAATGACTTACAGCTACTGCGTACATGATCAGTAGAGTGTCCACCTCTTCTTGTGAGCTCCTCATGCTCACTATGTTAACTTTTGAGGCCATAACACCTTTGCGTGTGTGACTGTGACTGGCAGTTGACATAGTTCAACAGGATTATGAGTCTTTGATTGGTGTAGAATCTTGTATTTTGTATCCCTTATCCTGTGCTTTTCCCGCTTTGTGAGTTTGTGATGGTATAGTTGTCAAATAATAAGTATATGTCATTGTAGCCTCGTGCCTTACTTTCAACACTTTGAATGAAGCATTCTGCCAGATCTTGGCAGCAGTTCATGTCACTTTTCCTTACAACCATCTCCTGTACAACAGCCATGCCATTTATTAAGATGCTATCCGATGTGTGTGTTGATTGCACTGAGCTACTCTCTGTAGATTGTTCAGAGGATGCTGTTTCTGAAACCAGTCCCTCCAGTTCATGGATGAGGGCAGACTTAGCTGTAGTGGGCAGCAAAGAACCATCAGGCACCATTAGGCTTGCGTTATAATTAGCAATTCAAATTCAAATATGTTCCCACAATATGGCAACCGTTGACGTTCGAACTTGAGTGTGTGGGCCAGTATTTCCGGTGAAAACTTCTGGTGATTTGACAGTGAGAGTGGGAGACAGCGAGAGCGGGAGACAGCAAGAGAGAGAGAGAGACAATAGCGACCGAGTTCCATTGAAGTACTACATTTTACACTTGGGCTCTCATTTCAATCAGTACAAAAGGTATGTGTCTCCGGTTAATTGTAGGCCTGCATTAGTGACATTTTGTGAGATTTGTTAAACTGAACAATAAAATCTCAACACCGATTGAACAATTTTCACTTCAGTATCACGCACACAGAAGTATGGACCCGCAGATACACGACTCAGGTACGTAAAATGACAAAAGTTTATTTAACAGAATGAATAAACTTATAAGCACAGTGTCCAAATCGGCAGGCAAAAGGGATAATCCAAAAAAAACAGGCAGTGGTCAAAAATCCAGGGAAAACAATCAGAAACTCAGAACACAGGACACTAGGGAAACCGCTGAACACAAAGGAAGCAGACAATCTTGCAAAGGGGTAAGTGGAAAACTGAACTAACATATACAAGACAGGGGAGACAATGAGACACAGGTGCAACACATTAGGGCGGGGACATGTAATCACAAAGGCGGGAAAAATAACCAACAGGAAATAAAACAAGAAACACTAAGGAGAACAAAACCCTTTCTAAATAAAACAGGAAATGAAAAGGCAACCAGAATAAGAGAACATAACTAAAATAATAACTTGACACAGGAGCCGGCATGACATTCAGGTTTTGTATAGATTTGTAAAGATGAACACCACCACAACTGTGCTTGTATAGCTGTGTAAATCTGAACAATAAAACCACAACATACAGGCCTAATGTTAGTTTAGGTTTTGTATAGACTTGTAAAGATGAACAATAAAACCAGAACAAGAACATTTATAAACTGATTGAAACAGAACTGATTGAATGAGCCATTGATTTTTAAAAGATCAGATCAAGTAATGATAGAAAAATAAATAATCCCCCCTTTCCCTTATAACCCTAGCGACCTCCGCATCCTTATAAATTCTTTGCACAAGAAGATCCTCCTCTGCAAAAACCACCAAATCGCACCACTGTATTCCGGTGATAATCAGCTGGCCTTGCACCTGCCAATAGTAGCTGTGGCCTGGCTTCAGGCGCAAGGCGCCACTCTGCATGTACAGGTACATGTCCACATAGCTCTTCACGTTGGGGCACTTCACCTCCACCAGCCCGAATGGTGGTACCTCCGTTGGATCAAAAACAACACCATCTGGAGAGGATCCGAACCAGGGAGCATCTGGATGGATGACAAATCCTGATGGCCAGTAGTTGACGTTTTTAATGTGGACATATTCCTGAATAGCTACTGGCTCCAGTGCCAGCCTCTTTAGGCTGTCTGAACCCCACCTTTGCGGATGCCGTTCTGCAAGGTTCTCCGCAGAGCTGTGACCTCGGACATGGCACACCTGCCGGAACCTGGAGGAGGTGAGCCTCATCTTCCTCAGGCTGTGCCACTCTGCGCTGCCACTCTGTTCCCTCGTGGCGATCTCGATGGATTTTGCCATGTCGAAAGTGATGTTAAGTGACATTACATTTAGGTGTTGTTGGTGAGTGCACACAAAGGAACATGTGGTTGGGTCCAGCCTGTGACCACCTAATGGCAGGGATGGTGGAGGAGGTGCGTCTGGGTGGTGGATGACTACCCTACTCACTGGCACTGGGTGCTGGTATGAAATAGGGCTGCCTTCTTGAACGGTCCCAAAGGCTGACTCAACAAGGGGGACATCCCTTCTTCTGGAGAGTGTGGTAATTAGCGGAGCAAGGTATGCCGTGAAGTCCTGGTATGCCTCGTCAACCTTCAGGACATCTGGGTCTGGCAAGTCCCCCCGCTTTGCTTTGTAGCACTTGCTCCTTTGAAAACAGTTATGTCATAATTAGAAAAAAAAACAATAACTCTCAAAACAAAAAGAATCTGACAATGACTGCAGAATATATTATTACTTGACAGTGAATATTACCTTACACCATCAGCAGCTGTGTACTGTCTTGACTTGGGTTTTGTTGAGATGAAGACCATCTTACCCACTCTGCCTGGTTTCCCACCCTATCAAATAAACACACAAACAAAACTTAAGGACAGAAGTTGGTTAGCCACCATAACATACCATCACAAACTAACCACACTAATACACCAAACAGGCTTCCCAAGTTTCTCCAATCTCCTCTTAATGTGATTGGCAGAGCTACCATAGCTAACATCAAAAAGATGTGGTAATGATGCGCTTGTTTTGTCATCATTGTGCTTTTTAAACAAGGTGGGTAGAGTTTATATGCAGTCCTCCTGACTGCCCTTTTGCTGGTTGGTGACGGAAGTGCGTCATACTTCCGGGTCGCTCACTCAGTGTGTATCGTTCGACTGTGCTACAGATCTCCGGGTCAGTCTTCCACCCTGCCGTTCAACGCGTTCAAAAAGCGGATCTCACCGCTAGTTGCTGTATGCTTTGCACGCTTTGAGCTGCCTCTTTCGGGTCTGGCTGCTTGATCGGAACCGGGCTGGTTCAGCTGGAGATCGTCTTAGCCGCATAGCGTTCACCCACTGGCTGCTGTTTTGCCTGGGCTGTTTGCCTTAAAGTGCATGTTCTAAATATTGTACCAGCAACTTCAACAGATTCCTGCACGCCTATCCTGCCTTCATGGCCACTGCATTTACATTTTGTTTGGTTTTCTTTTCATTACTGAATTTAGTTTTCTACCTAAAAAGTTGAGTTTCTTTGGTTAAGTTCTTATTGTGTTATAATCATACTTAGTATTTTAGTATGACAAGTGTTTTCTTTTGAATTTTATATGCTTTTGTTTTTCCCTGCCTTCCTGGAACCACTGTACATATTGTGTTTATATTGTGTTAAGTTTCTTTCAGTTTGTTCTTTACATCAGTGGTTCCCAACCTTTTTTCCTTGGCGCCCCCCCTACTTATGTCTGAGAAAAGCTGAGCCCCCCCCCCCCCGAAACCAAAGTTGAGGTAACTCTTGAGCTAGAGCCTTACTTTCTTTTTTGATACAAAGGAGTTATCAGCACTTTTACGTTTCTCTGCCATGTTTCATTCATAAAATAGTGATGCCGTGGTGGCAGGAAAAACGAGGATGATAGCAGCTAGCAGCTGACCTGATGACAGCAAGGGTCCCAGGTTAAGAGGTCCCGGAGGTTTGGCCTACTAAGTAGCCTGCCTACAATTTTAAGCGAGAACAAAAATATATAGTTTTTATACAGACTTTTGTATACATTATATATTAAAGTGTATTATCATAATTTGTTTAACATGTGCAAATATTTTTATTTTATAATAATATAATATTTTTATAATATTTTTTTACCTCAACGTTAAACCAGATAAAGACTTGCGCACCCCCTGTGATCTTTGCCGCCCCTCAAGGGGGTGCCTGGACCCCAGGTTGGGAACAACTGCTTTACATCATAATTTAATATATTGATTTTCTTTCTGTTGAGTGAATCCCCGTTAATCGTGTGTATGTGTCCCGTTTTTGTCCCCGTTTCAGTTACTGAGATCCCCTACTGTGTTCTGTGTTGTCTACCTCGTTTTCTTTGCTGTGTTCACTGTTGTGTGTTTGTGTGTGTTCAAATTATTGAAATAAAATTTGTTGTTCCTTTAAAATTGAACTTTGTCTCTGGCTAAATTTTATACGTACCTGTGTGTCCTTAATTGTATCAATAACATTGCAATTTGGAAGTAAAATCATTCTCTGGGCGAAATTCCCAGGGTGGCATTGTCTGTGTTTTTGGTGCAGGTTCCACCTAGACCACAACCTCCTCTGTTCTTTTCGCTCTCGTGCCCAAACTCTCTTCCAATTAATTACGTTCCCCTCCGGGCTCAGCTCTTGCTCCCATTTCTTTACTATTGGGAGTTCTCCTACGGATACTTGCATCAGTTTAGCATAAATCCTGGACACTAATCCTCTCGCAGGAAAATCAACAAGCCAATGATTGGGTGGGTCTCGAGACTGTTTCCCCATGGTACTCCATAACATTTTAGGACTGACCTTAAGTGAAGATAAAGGAAAAAGGATGCCCTAGGGATCTCAACTTGGCATCTATTTTAAGTTTGGCAGGATACAGAATTCTGAATCATGTGGCGCACCCAATCATTAAATGGCTTGTTGATTCTCCTGTGAGAGGATTAGTGTCTTAGTGAAGATTTATGCTAAACTCATGCAAGTATCCGTAGGAGAACTCCCAATAGTAAAGAAATGGGAGCAAAAGCTGAGCCCTGAGGGGAACGTTATTAATTGGGAGAGAGTTTGGGACAACATTTCCCACTGTTCCAAGAACCCAAATCACCAACAGATCCACTTCAACATATGCCATAGGACATACTGGACTCCTCAGAAGAGATACGCCTCTAAAGTCATTCTGACTCCCTATTGCACATTCTGTCAACCTGAAAAAAACTGGAGTTTTCCTACACATGGTAGTGTGTACGTGTGAACGGGTGCATGAGTTTTGGAATAAAACAACATCAATAATATCTGATGTGATAGGATGTCAAAATCCTACTGACCTGACTGTTTTGTTACTTAATGATGACTCTAAATTACACTTGCTTGGGAGACAAGAAAATTTGGTTAGCCAGTTCAACCGCAACCAAAGAAATTATAGCCCAGCGCTGGCTCCCCCCCACTCGCTTTGTATACAACAGTAGTTGGCGTACTTCCTAGACATAGTTATACTTGAGCTCTCTACAGCAAGGATTAACAAAGCCAAGTCATCGACTGTAGGGACTGAGGGTTTTCGTCCCTGTTTGATTGTATTTGTTTGTTCTGTATGTTGTGTGTTAAAAAATATAAAAATAATACAAAATGTATCATTAAAAAAAAAAAGAATAAATACAGCAGTACAGTACACGGAGCTCACTCGTCGCCCGAATAGCCCCACAATTTACCCCCCACAATTCGACGATCAGTTGTCAATGGGCAAGACTTGACAATCTCTCTGTCAGAACTCACATAACCAGTGGGGTGTGTTTTGTGGGGGGCTTTTTGGTCTTTATTGGATAGGACAGCTGAAGAGAGGAAAGGGGAAAAGAGAGGGGGATGACATGCAGTAAAGGGCTGCGGGTCGTAACCGAACCCAAGCTGCTGCAGTAAAGACCGAGCCTTAGTACCTAGGACTAAAATATTTTGTGTCACTCTAACATAAAACCCTTATCTGATGTGTAAATCAATACATTTATAATAATAATTTATACTGTGTGCCAGTGGGGAAATTACAATTTACACTCTGTTTGTTAGAAATCACTACACACAGACATGCTCTGGACCTGTTCGTGCACAAATAGAGAGATGTCAGAGTCAGTGGGCTGCTAGTGTTGGACCAGCAACCTGAGCAGTTGGGGGGGTACAGTGCCTTGCTCAAGAGCACCTGGTAGTGCCCCGAAGGTGAACTGGCATCTCTCCAGCTACCAATCCACACTATGTACTTTGGTCCGTACTGGGACCTGAACCAGCTACCCTCTGGTTCCCAATCCAAGTCCCTACGGACTGAGCTACTGTCACCCCCTAACATAACATAACATACCTAACATACCCCATAACAGGTACTTTATAACCTAATTTTCGACCTTACTGCATATTATTATTATTATTAGTATTATTATTATATGGCTCACATTTGTCTGCAGCTTGCTAAATCAAACAAAAAGAGTGTAGTTGGTTAAAGAACAGAAACAGAAAGCAAACTAGAACCAGTAATTGTTAATGTAATGTGCTTGACCTCACACTGCTATTTGAAGAAGAACACTTTGCAACCTGCAGCGAACTACAGCCAGCTGAAACTGAAAACAGTAGCACCAGTGTTGGTATTTGTCTTCAGATATGTTTATTCAGAGTATAAAGATATATATGATGGTGTGGTGAACACGCTCTACATGACAGTGAGGACATCCACCGTCAAAACTATTAGCTTTGTGCTGTCTGACGCCTGAGAACACTGTCTTCTCTGTGCACAGCCTCAGTTTGATCTCTTCTTCACAGAAAGAATGTCTACAGAAAAAAAGTCTTTAAAGGAATAGTACAACATTTTGGGAGACAGATTGTGGAGAGTTTTTCTCAGAGGAAACTTATTGTCTGGGACTTGCAGTTTCAAATATGAATACAGCACTCTAGTGGCAATGCCAAGAGCACATGATCTCTCTTTTGATGTTGAATTCACTTTTCTGGGTAAGTTATTCCCTGTGTAATAGTGCATCTTGCATTGTTTCTCTGGAATCTGGAAACAAAAATATATGCCCGCTTAAGCTTCGTATTGTGGATTAGGATTTTATAATAAGGCCGGTTACACACTGCCTGCGTGGCGTGAGCGTGGTGTTTCTGTTGCGTGTCAGCTGTGTGGCGGCTGCGTGGATTTTTCTATGTCTTTACACACCAGAAACGTGTCTGACGCGGTGCTGCTGCTAGCCTTGTCTGGACACATGTATGTTTCCCATTGATCAAATTAAATACCATGTTAAACATAAATATATACTGATTTGATTACAGCAAAGACAACGTCGGCAGTATTACCGCTAAAATAGGCTACAGAATATTGTGTTCTGTATTGACAGGTGCAATATTAGAATTTTTTTTTTATTACATTTATATCTGCATTTATATCAAAACCTAGAGACTTTCAAACATCAACATGTCATTTATTAATATGTATTTGTGTCTAAATGACACATAAAAATCTTTTCCTATTCTATTTTGCTTGGAAACGCTTCCAACACGTTTGCTTGTCGCGTGAAAAATAGGTGTCGGTTCTATTTCTAGCAGGCACGTGTTTTCGGTGCTGCTCGAGCCACGCCTGAGACGTGCATGTCACGCAGGCAGTGTGTAAGCTCTAACCTGTTAACATGGGAGCCGAAATAAAAACGGACACGCCATGCAGCTGACACGCTCGCGCGACGCATTAAGTGTGTAACCGGCCTAACAGTTGTTGGCGATGAGGCCAACACCTGTGATCTCGTCGGCAATAGGCCTGCACGATTCAGGGAAAAATATGAATCACGATTTTTTAGCTTAGAATTGATATCACGATTCTCTGCCACAATGTTTTTCTCTCGATGTGTAATGTTTATTGCACACATGAACCATTACAAAACAAACCAAATTGGCAGTACCAAACATAGATTTTTATTTTTTAGCACCTATAACACATTGCGCATAACCACAAGCCTGTAAAAATAGATGCTTCAATGAATAAAGAAAATAAAGTAAATACTGACCATTTAAGTACAGTAGGCTACCAAAAATAGTGACATAACATATTGAACTAAATATGGCCCTGATACAGGCTCTATCTGAACTCCTTGAACATGTCTTTACATAATTAAAACATGTCAATCAACATGCTACAGCTACAGCTTGAGTTTCTAGAGAAATGGAGTTTGTCAATTGCCAATTTAAGTACACTATCAAAAATAGAATGATTTCTTAACACACTCTTTAACTGCTTGCCTTTTATAGAATTAACATTCAACTGGCCATTAAAGTAGGTTACCAAAAATAGAAGTTTAACGCACTGCGCTGAATATGGCCCTGAACATGGCTGTGAATAGGCTAATTGAAATGTCTTTCGGACCTCTTGCCTTGTACGGCTTCATCATATTGAACCTTGTGTTGACATTGAGGTGCTGGTAAAGTCTTGTGATGTTACTTTGCGGTGCTGCAACGAGGGCAAAGCATGCCTTGCAAATCACATCGGACTGACCCTCGTCGTCTTGCTTGAATCCAAAATACTTCTACACCACCTAATGTGAGCCTTTTTTCGGAACGAGTTCGGTTTGAGACTGAGGGGTTGGGTGATTCTCTTCACTAGTACCTGGGTTTTCATCAATATCCATTTGGTTTATTTCCAAACTTCTGTGAAACACGTGACTAAAAGGCGCTTTCTCATTGGCTGAGGGCGAAACCCTGAACTGATGAGTGAAACATGTGACTAAAAGGCGCTTTGAAAAGCTTTAAAAGGCTGAGGGTGATGAACTGAACTGTGTGTTTTTTTTTAAATTGAAGTCATTTAAAAATTAAATCGTGAAAAGGATGAATCAAGATCGTGATGTTATAACGATTTATCGTGCAGGCCTAGTCGGCAAATCTTATGATATCGTTGATATTGTACACTGTAGTGATCTCCACAGGCTGATGGTCGATTGGCTGTTCCCGCAACTCTTTCTAATGTCCAGCAGAAAGAACATATTTTCGCTCATTTGCTTTATAGGACAGGGATAAAACTACTTCTTGCACTGAAACACTTTTGTTAGTGTCAGCAGAGGCTGCCGCAAGTACCAGTCAGGCCACCATGTTGGAAGGTGTTATGATCTTTAGTGAGTCTATTAAACTGGAGAGCTGAATACCTGAATAGGCTGAATGTAAGTAACTCTACAATGAAGGAAAGCTAATGTCCTGCCTACTGCTTTAAAAAAGGTTCTTTCACAATCAACTGATGTAATGAAGAATAGTGAGAATTTTATTTATACATGCATGTGCAAATAAGTACATGGAACATCTTGTATTTAATGTTACATCCTCTAGTATAAGTATGATAACTATTATTTACAAGAGCTGATCAAGCTTGTCTTATGTATTGTCCTGAAGTAGTTCTTGGCTTTTCTTCATTGGCTTAAAAAGTTGAGGTAATTGGAAAATGTTTATCCTTTTCTCTCCCTTGTGCAAGCCTTTCAATGAGAGAAAAAAAACCTAGTAGCTGTGTGATATGGTCAGGCAAAGTGCAAATTAATTAGCTCTGAAAAGACTGGATTAAAGTATCACTCCCTTTATCTGTCCTCTCAGCCCGTGAAGCAGAACTGTAGATCCTTTGTCTGCCGTGGATCATTGTTCTTTGGAAGAAACAAAAAAGACCTGGGGTGATTAAGATGACTAAATAGACTCTATGCTTTATCTCATTTGAAAAGTGAAGCGGAGCAGTGGGATGAGCACTGATGCTGGAGCAGAGTGAGGTGGCACCGCAGCAGCATCATCACTTCATGTCATGACTCATAATGACTATAGTGAACCCAGCCAGCGTTTATCCTCTTTAGCACTTGTCAGGGTTCATCACACCGTGGTTTTTGCCACACACTGACAGGTCACAGTGCTGTGACCACTGTGGGAGAAAAGAACAGCTGCTGTCTGGTGCTGGGAATCCTGCTTAAACCAATCACAATCATCTTGGGTGGTGCTAAGGTCCGGACACATAGACGGTGGCTCTGCAAAATGGTCTCGGGAAGTAACTTGTTTTGGTTGAATATTTGCACCCCACAAAAGGAAACGCCACATACAGTATTAAATTAAGTTAACTGTTAACACAATACAGTAACGTGAGTTATTTAAAGGAACACACCGACTTATTGGGAATTTAGCTTATTCACCGTAACCCCCAGAGTTAGACAAGTCAATACATACCCTTCTCATTTCCGTGCGTGCGATAACGCTGTCTGACAGTTCCAGCATTAGCTTAGCCCAGCACAGATCCTGCAGGTAACTGGTTCCAACTAGCCTACTGCTCCAAATTGTGACAAAAGTGACAAAATAACGGCAACATGTTCCTATTTACATGTTGTGATTTGTAGAGTCACAGCGTGTACAAAAAACAACGTAACATGAGACACAGCCATCTTCTAACAGTAAACAAACTGGGAACTATATTCTCAGACAGGCTTGCTGCGAGCATATCACTCCGCCCAAGTACTACATTCATCCGCCTGAGAATATAGTTCCCAGTTTGTTTACAGTTAGAAGACGGCTGTGTCTCATGTTACGTTGTTTTTTGTACACGCTGTGACTCTATAAATCACAACATGTAAATAGGAACATGTTGCCGTTATTTTGTCACTTATTCGGAGTAGGATTGCTGGAACCATTCACCTGCATTTTCTGTTCTGGCCTGATGCCGCTGGAACCGTCAGACAGCATTAAAGCACGCACGGAGATGAGAAGGGTATGTATCGACTTGTCTAACTCTGGGGGTTACGGTGAATAACCTAAATTCCCAATAAGTCGGCGTGTTCCTTTAAATTATAAATAATACACGTAATTTGCTCTTACCACTGTATCACCTTGTGTATTTTATCCATAGCACATCCCAAATCTAAACTTCCCAGTTAGATAGTAAATGCTGTAAACATATTATTTGTAAATCTTTACAATCATTCCCTGAAAAAAACAAGCAGGCCTTAATCTTAAATCTTATTCAAAACTTGCCATTTATAACGTGTAGCTTTCTAGCTAAAAGTTTATTGTTGTTTCCCAAAGGGAACGGAGTTTAAGAATGCCAACAGAGAGTGGAAGGCAAGGGACATCCGGTGGAACATCCGGAGGCAATTATCCTTGAAATGTCGTTGATCCAGAGTCCAGACAATTATTTCGTAATTATTTCACCTGGAAATTCACAATTTTTATAACACAAAAGATCCTCTTTTTGTTCAGTAGATAGACATTTAAGCTTGATTGATTTTGGGCATTGGGTAAAAATTATTTGCTTTGTCAAATTTATATACATTTTCATAGTATGCTGTAATCCCCTGTTTCAATTTTTAATTGCCTGTTATTGGTATGTTGGAAACTGTCAGTTGTCAGTGTCTTTCAGTGCTACATTCTTTCTTTTTACTACTCAATAGCTCAATTGTTGAACTGTTCTATTTGCTGATATTGTCCAGATTGGTTGCCTGACAAGCCAGACCCACATCAAGATGTTGGGTCTGGGAACTCACCATTGACAGGGATCAATCCGAGGGGCGGGATAAACGGTTGTCTTTCAAATTCCCTCTGCACATAATAGGATAGCGCTACAATCTGGCAGAGCAACAAAGAAGGTAGCAGAGCTAGTTGATGGATTAAACTTTTGCCATTTATCAAAAAAAGGCTTAACTCCAAGTTTTCTAGAAGACCGCTGTTCCCAGCAGCAACAGCCATAAGCCTGCCCACCGATTCTATACATGTGATTGGCCTGACCAGAGTTTGGGTTTTCCAGCTCGCAAGCCAATGGAGAGTGCCTAGACCCCCTGGCTGCAAATTAAATTTGCTGCTGCTAGGGTGCGTCTAGATTTCTAGGCTACCAGATTGGACCACTGAAAATCTTGGGGTGGCACACCAAAACCAAAAGCCGTAACTGAAATTGTATTATGCTGTATACAGGCTAGTTTAAAAATATAGGAAATAATTAAGGAATTGCCCACTGATCTACTTTGGTTTGTTACTTTACATTTAATGTTATTAATTATCCAATGTGCACAGACTAACACCTGGACAGTAACATTTTGAGCTTCACAACAATCCTGTTTTCCACCCACTTTGTTTATTAAGTTTTGCAGGGAGATATAATTGACATTTACATTCAGAGTTATACATATGAAACAACAATCCTGATTTAATGTGTTAATGTATATGTGTGTTTGTATGATAATACTAATCATTTATTTAACAAACAGCAGTACATGACATATGTATATTTTTAACAAAATCTTCATCAGGCTACACTTAATACAATTTCATTCACCTGTTGCTGTGTTTTTTGGCAAACACATCTACAAAATCTTCAAGATTTATTAGAACTAGCCCTTCTCGACTCTACACTTAACATCCCACTAGTTTGCTTCCTCTCAACAATTTGCTTAAGCTGGGGGATCTCATATTATAGATCCTCAGCGCATCACTTTTATTGTGAGGCAAATGAAAACACTTCATCTTTCTCACAAAATGTCGGGCATCAGGGGTGTGTCAACAAGTGCAACAGCTGTGCCCAAATTTAGTTATGGGGACTGTACCAAAAACACTAGTGAATGTTGCAAGAAGGCCAAGATCTATTTGGGCTAATACATCCTTGCCTCAACAGCTCTGATACCATTTCTCTCTTCAGATATTTCTTTCAGTAGACATATATGGCTGGTGAGTCTGTCCGTCACTGCAAGCATTGTACCTACATGCCCAAGTGTCTCTTTCAGCCTTTGTAACTCTGTTGGAGCCTTCTGAAACATCTGTACTTCAAGCCATATTGGGTGCACATATGACCCTGACACAAAGACAGTACAGTTTTTGCAATAGAGAGAAGAAGCAATAGGCCTCAGGAATGCATTTCACACTGTCAACTTATACTAAATTTAGGCAATGTGCAGTGAAAATAAAAAGCTAATGTGGTATGGCGCAAAAACAGTCTCATAAGTATTTGCAACTTGTAAAACACAATTCACAAATTAATAGTGATTAAGAGTGATTTGTATTCGTAAATCTGTGTTGTATCCAGAGATGGGAAGTAACGAAGTACAAATACTTCGTTACTGTACTTAAGTAGATTTTTCAGATATTTCTACTTTACTTTACTATTTTTTTTTGTGGCGACTTTTTACTTTTACTCCTTACATTTTAACACGAATATCTGTACTTTCTACTCCTTACATTTTAAAAATTGGCTCGTTACTTTAGTTTTGTACAAGATGTCGTAATGCCGGAGAATAGCACGGACACGCGCCTCACACCGCGAGCGGGCACGTGCGCCACACAGAAAACAGTGAGAGAAAAGAAAAAGAGACTAGCTGTCCGGAGGATAATCAGATAGATCGTGTGTGTGCGTCCTTGAGAACTGTAAGTCTTATAACTTATGTTGTCAGTTCATTTAAGCCTGTTATTGTATTATTAGCAGTGACGGACTGGTATTCTGGCATTTGGGCAGATGCCAGAGGGGCCGCGGGCCCTCATGGGCCGGCCGGCCAATCTGAGAGCCGCATGATTGTCACAGCCATGCGGCCACTTAATTGTAAACTGCGGCCAATATAATTTCTCTGTGCCCCCTTTCAAGCATCAATAACAAAGTTATTTCGCTAAATGATGGCCAAACGTATCCAAATCCTTACCACTAAGTAACAACGTAATCTTATTTGTATTTATACCACAGATGAGTCTCTCAATATCACAGTCATGGTTACCCTCTACAGTCATGAACTTTTACATCAGTCTGTATTGTCTTGTAGCAAATTACTTATTCAGATCAGCTGTTCAAAAACGTAAACGTGCATGGTTTGAAATAAACAAATCTACCTGCATTTCTTTTATTTGAATATTTTTTTGCTAAAGTTAAAATGAAGCAATGCCTTCTGGGAATTTCAAGACCGAATCAAGTCAATTGCACCTGATAGACCGCGTCTGCGTCTTTATGTGTCTATGATCTGCGTCTGTGTGGTGGTTGGAAGTTGTTGACAATGAAATGAATCAAGGCATCAAGCGACACAAGGGGGGCAGATAAAAAGAGAGAGAAATATAAGAGAGCGCTGTTGGCTGACGTTGAAAAATGCTGCAAACTGACCGATTTGTTTTTAAACTCAAGTGCAGCTTCAGCTAGCATTAGCGCTAATACAGCTAGCATGTGAGCGACACAGCTGAACCAGCACACCAGGGAGAGAGACCAGTGAGGAATATGAGGAAGAGGAAGAACAAAACGAGCAAGAGGAGGATGAAGAGATAGACATGGATAACGAATCTAACTAACCAACACAGAACAACAAGCGTGCTGTGGGTCTGAATGTGGATTACCAGAAGTAACATAGATGGAGACCAATGCTGCAGGAGGGAGTGTAGGTACAGTAAGTTTGACTACTTCAGAATCTTATATTATGGAGCGGCTGGCTCTGATGATTTATTCTTTTTTTTTTATATAAGTCTATGTTTTGGTGCAGTTGTTTATAGGGAGTATACGTTCACCATCACTGGGGCTATCAAAAGTGCGTGTTCTTTCCGTGCGTCAAAAGTTCTATCTGCGAACCCTCCCCCACCACCACCACCACCACCACCACCGGTGGGCCGCTGGTGGGTGGAAATGCCAGGGCCATTTTTTGTTCCCAGTCCGTCACTGATTATTAGTCTATAGTTCTTGCACATTTAAAGTAAGTTAGCTAGTGAATTTGTTGTTTGTGTTCTTCACCTGTTAGCTAGATTTCACGTTGCTTGATTGTAATGAAGCATCAAAAGAGTTGTCTCCGTCCGTGTTTTAACAGACCCACCTGGGGGGCGAAGTTGGAAACCAGCATCAGATTACAGTCCTAATGTAGTCCTCACTAACAAGTTTCAAATAATTTCACTGGAGTTACGGTTATTATTTTTTGCGTCATCAATACCGAATTCAATCTAATTGGATGGGAAACTGTATGTTGCATGTAACGCACCACTAGCCTACAAGACGACTCGACAGACTCGCGGCATTCTGAATTCATTTGCGATTTGAAAATGAAGAAAACAGAGATCTCAGAGATTAGGCAGACAAGCAGCAAGACATTAATCATCCTTGGCCTTATCTGAGAGAGATGTTTGAGATAGGCTAGTAGGCATCAAGTATGACTCCTGGCCCATGTGCTGTAACTCTAAAAGTATGGGGAACTTCTTAATTAATCTATGCTTAGTAATTCATATTGTATCCTTTATTTTCTTTCTATATTTGTGCACACACACATACATGTAGATTCCTTCGAATGTTAAGGGGAAGATTAAAAAAGAGAAACTGGATCTGTGAATTATCACAGAATCACAATTGAATTCATATCTTGCTACTCAGTCAGAATCTTATTAAGCTGGAGTCCCAGTCTCTGTCACAATAATCATATATGTGATGTTTTAAGCCTATTGGCAGACATCCATTTAAAATGTAGACAATGGCATACTAAGCACCTGGTTTTTATGTCCACTGAAATTTCTCAGCTTGCACTCTAGTAACGTGTGTGGTCCAGGTAGCTTTGCATAAAAAGTGGTTGTCATTCGCAAGGCTACTTTTACTTTTATACTTTAAGTACATTTCAAAGCCTGTATTTTGTTACTTTTACTTAAGTAAATAAGTTAAATCAGTACTTCTACTTTTACCAGAGTATTTTTTAACACAAGTATCTGTACTTCTACTTAAGTACGGGAAGTGAGTACTTTTGCCATCTCTGGTTTTATCTGTGCCTCTAATTTGTGACTTGTGAAACACAATGCAGAAATGAATGCAGAGCTATTTGTATCCGCAAACACAATTCACAAATGAATGCAGAGTGATTTGTATCTGCAAACACAATTCACAAATGAATGCAGTAGGGGTGGAGCCGAACCCGAATACGGTATTCGGAAAGGCACAAATAACTTGTTTTTTACAAATACTAATTTCGAACAAATACTTTAAAAAATATTTGTATTCGGGAACAAGAAAAACTTCATATCAAAAAGCTGCGTTTCCTCATGAGACGGCAGTGAGTGACGTTCAGGAGTCGGGGGAAGTGACTGACACAGGCTGCTCCACACAGCAACAGAGAGGGCTCGGCTGAGCGAAAACACACTTAACTGCATCACTATTTTTGTTGAATAGATTTTTTGTACCTTAACTGGGTTCCGGAGGCAGTTTATAACTTTTGGGAAGCGGAGTTTGATCGGGAGATTATTCCACTACGCTGCGTTATTGACGTCTGCAGTCGGGTGCTCTCATGTTCGCTCTGTTTACGTAGCTCTGTTAGCTCGGTCATTTAGACAATAGTCTGTCGACAGAGTAACGTTAACGTTCGGTAAAAAGGTTAAACAAAATGATTGTGTAGTTGTGTCGAATTGTATGCACTTGTGGGAGTTATATGGTACGTTTAAGTTACTCTGTCTTTTGCAGACAGCAAAATGTAGGCTATAGGCTAGGCTAGTTAACCTAAGCATAGCTACCCGTCACTCATTAACTTAGCTGAAACTCCCCACATGGATTTGGGCAACCAAATAGAATAGAGTGTGGCTGCTGCTGAGCCATCTCTTGGTCCTCCACCAGCCAAAAAAACTTGTTCTGTGTGGAAGCATTTTACAGTCATTGCTGCAGATAAAACCAAAGTGATATGTAATGTGTGCAAAAGTCAAATAAGCAGAGGCAGAGATATCAAACATCTGTCAACATCTGCGATGCATAATCGCATGCACTTAAAGCATCCTCTCCTCCTGGTACTGTCTGCCAACCCCCCCAGAAGCACAAATCCCCCCACCAGCACCAAATCATCATCACAGCCATGTTCTGCCCCTGCAAGTCAGTTTCAATCACCTATATTAGCTGGCATAATTATTATAATGGATGTAATTAAAGAATACTTACACTTTAACGTAAATTAGAAGTGTAATGCAAAAAAACTGGAATGTTACACGTATTTTGAATTTTACTCGAATACAAATACAAATACAAATACTTTTCCCCCCTCAACAAATACAAATACAGATACAAATACCGGCTGCTTTGCACACCCCTAGAATGCAGAGTGATTTGTATCTGTAAATGTGTATCTGTGTCCGTGTGTCTAATTTGTAACTCGTATTTCATCATTTGTAAATTAACTTAGTATTTTTCAGTGTGAATATATTTGTAAATCTCCTTCTATATGTGTGGGTACTTTTGAGACTGTTTTCCCGTGCCGTTGTTGTCACATAACAATTTGCGTCTCAAGTGACTATCCCAGCACTCTCCAGTAGATGGCGGTAATGCAACACTTATGGATGCCAACCGCTGTTAAACTACATGAAAAAGCCTTGTTTTTTTGTACTTTATACATCTATTACACACACAAGAAACTATACAACACATAGAAAGACAGGAAAAATCCAAAATAGGTGTTAAGGAAAAACTCAGGAGCAGCACAACTCATACACTTACGTGAAGAAGGTTGGGGAGACCTTACACAGAAGCATTTAATGAGGATTGACAATTAAGCAGGTGTACAATACTCTCCCACCTACACATTTTTTTCTTTACCTCCAGATTAGAAATTACATCCGGACAAATTTACCACATTTTGAATCAATGCCAGGCCCCATTGGACTTCATACTCTAATGAATCAGTCTCCTGACTCACATTTTTACATTTTTGTTGACATTTCAATTGCAAAGTGGGATTTAATTACAGCCTTACCTCCAAGATCTCTGGGTCAGCGACAGGATACAGCTCCTGACCCATTTCCCAAAGTTGGTTTGGGGTCATATTCTGTTCTCTTCTGATGGGGTGGTTGTCCCAGGTCTCTCGAAATGTGTCCACAAGTTTATTGTTGTACAGTTGACAAAATGCTTGCCTACTTACCAAAACCACTCACACAAGGTGTATCCGTGACAGCAAAAAGCCCCCTTGAGACATTTTAAAATTACTCAAATGTAAAGAATTTTAGTTTGAAAGCATGTCTTCTTCTTCTTTATAAAATAAATTATACGAATTGCAAATATGAATTCAGTTAGGATATTGCATTTGATTTCTAGTGTTTGCATTATCCTATAGATGTAGCCCAAGCCAATCTGAGTAATACTGAACAGTATATATTTGTATGTTCTTACTTGATTTTCTAACTAAACGGTGAATGTATTACAAATTAAATGGATTTAGAATGTAAGAATTCTGACCCATAATTACCTGCATTTACATGTATAATCCATTTATGACCATTTATGTGTTTTAATGCTGGGATAAAACACAGGGATATTGCTGTGTGTATACACCTTAAATGGTTATTGGGCACCCATGACTATCTGCGTAGGTGGGCTTCAGCCAAGTGACGTAAGAGAATTACAAACAATGGCGGTAGCAAGAGAGCCTCACTTTTGGAACCATGAAGAAACATGTCTTTCTTTGGTAATTAGGTTGCGTATATTCATACATTGCTACCCTGTACTAAGTAGTGGTAGTGACAGGCTGGCACAGTGTTCTAAGAGCAGCGCAGCCTGGCTCCTTTCAGGAACAGCTCCGTACAGTGTGTGTGTGTGTGTGTGTGTGTGTGTGTGTGTGTGTGTGTGTGTGTGTGTGTGTGTGTGTGTGTGTGTGTGTGTGTGTGTGTGTGTGTGTGTGTGTGTGTGTGTGTGTGTGTGTGTGTGTGTGTGTGTGTGTGTGTGGGGAATATAAATTACCTAGTTTCTCTGTGATAATGTAAAGACCATATCCAAATTATGATCATAATCTAGATAAGCCTCATAAACAGGTTATTTATGTCCATGCAAACACACTCAGTAATGCAAACCTTAAACCTTAGCCCCCTTTGCTTCTGAGAAAAATATCCTCTCTGCCCATCAGTGTAATTTTCTTTTCTGATCCTGACCTCATGTAGGACTGATAGACAAAGCAGAAGGCGAATCACAAGTAAAAAACAAAAATTTACCGTTGATTGAACACTTTTGCCTGAGATTAAACTTCCATTCTCAGGCCAATGGGCAGAGAACATGAGACATGCGACGTTTACATTTTCCACTCCTTGGTCTGAACGTACTCTGAAACAAACCAATTTTTTTAATGCCTGTCATAAAAGCTATGCTATGTCATAAAAGGTACTTGGTGCCCCTCGACTTATTGGAACTGTTATATGTATTACTGTATTTGAAACCAAAAAGAGTTAGAGTTAATCATTAAAAAAAAAAAATACAATAGGGGAATCCAATGCTTGTCTCAATTTATTTTGCTTAAAATAAGCAATATTGGGCATTAAGTGTAAATTACATAAACAGGGCAACTATATTCATGCAGAAAAAGCTAAATTTTGATCAGCCAGGCATGCTGGAGGGCCTGTTTGGAAGCCTTAATCCCCAACTATAATATGATAAACACAAATCTATTTGCACAAGCATTAAGCCGCAGTAAGTTTATTTAAATTAAATGGCCAAACTGAAAAATATTTTCTCAACAATTGATATGATATGTTAGTCATTTTTTCATACATATTTTGAGATTATGAAAAAAAGACAGTAAATGTCATACCGCAGTGTAAATCCAAAGTTTTCTGTGGCCTCTGTGAAGAAAGCCAGTGTTGTTTGTGCCAAGTTGTTTGTCGCTGCACCCAGGTACATGATCTAAAAGAAAAAATTGTAAATGAAAATAGGGTGGAAATAATTGTCCTAATACAAGAGACCACATTTACCAGTGTAATTACACATGGACCTTTAATTCTAATATTTAACAACCTACACATTTTAACATTAACCTACCTTTCTGGAGAAGCCATCGATTCCACCAAAGATGACCAAATTGTACCTGGTAATATGAACACATGTAATTTTTTAACACAGAACACAGTCAAGACACAGAGGAATAAGTGGCAAGGTAACCAACACTTGTGTTTCTTTGTGCCTAACAGGAATAGCCAAAAGATGTTAAATTTCATATAGTGTATAGACCCCTTCTGAATACATTAGCTTGATAGCAAACAGAGATTATGAATGTTTTGAGCATCTATTAGTTAAGTTTTGTAGAAAGGATATATGAATGAATGGTTTATTTTCATGTCTGGCCACTTACTTAAGGCCCATCCATTATAGGATTATTCAGACACATTTTGAATTAACACTTTTCCAGTGCTGACAGAAACGACAATACGAACATGATAAACAAGATACACAAGTATAAAATGTACAATTCAACACAAAAAACAGATAAAGCTAAATGCAAGTGGAGTACTAACAAAGTTATCATTTTAACATAAAACCCTTTCAGACAAGAATAAATAAACATGCATAAACAAATAGAAGATAAACAGATTAGGCAGATACTATAGGTATTCCAAATAAGTAATAAGGTAGGCGAAACTGGAGAGAGAGAGCAAGAGAGGGAGAGAGAGAAACAGACAGACAAACCAAAAGAACCAAAAGAGACAAAACGAGACTGATGTACTATACATTTTAGTTGTTGGGGATGAAATTTTCACTCTCTGCTTTTGATAGTTTGTCTGCCATGACATTAGAGACACTGTTAATGGATTGTTAAATGCTACCAGCTAGCCTCCACCAGCCACAAATGCAATTGCAATGCAGTTCTCTAAGTGCTTCAATGATATCATGAGGGATTTGGACATTGTTTCCCAAGGCACTAACAAAGACCACCTCTTGAGTTATAACAAAAGACAAGTAATCCAAATTGAGTGGCTGGCGTAGAAGAGCTTGGCTAAGGCAAGAATGTAAACGCTCCAGAGTGTGGGCCATCACCAATTCCTACAGAGGAAAAGATTACACCTTAAGAAAAACAGCCATGACAGTTTATTGTAGCTGAGGGTGAAATTGTAGTCTAGAAGCACTATTTGAATGGTTCAAAATAACTTACTGCAACCATTATGACTACATTATTACTTGCTAGAGAGTTGGATAATAATATATGTGGGATTCTTAATAAATTACAAATAATAATCCTGTTTAAATTTTTTCATGACTTGGTTTTGTATCCCACTAGTGCTGTGCCCGTTGAAAATGGGCTGATTGCTTGGCCTTTGGTGTTGCTGCTTGTAGAATTTATCAAAACCAAAGTGTACCCCAAAATGACTTACAGAAGGACCCTGAACCACTTAATATGCAATTCCACTGTATAGCCTACTATTGACTTAGTGTAGGATACGTCTACATCAGAGGAAGACATAGGCGCCGATACCGTGGGTGCTCTGGAGTTTGAGCACCCATGGAAAATACCGAGCACCCACTGAGCACACACGTGTGCAAGACTGCCAGTAGGCTACATTTATTTGAAATTAAACATTGCAATTGGTGCTAAGTGGAGAGTCTGTCATAATGTTATTGGTTATGTCGCTGTCAGTCCCCTGCTCCATATCCTATCCACCAATCACAGCGTCTCTTGGATGAAAACGCCTCCATCCCCCCCACAGTGTGTGCATGTGCGTTAGGTAATCAGAGTGAGAATTAAATGGACAGATTTGTTATTAAAAAAGCAAAGCTAATGATGCAAGTGCATCAACGACATCCACCACCAGTGCAGAGAGTTCTTAATTTCCCACGAAGCTGATCGCGGTTGATAGGCTACCCCAGAATCGGTTACTGCGCGTTAGATACAGACCACTGCGAGCTGTCGGTCGTGGTGCTCTGTCAGGTCAGCTGTAGTTGGTGGTCAGTTAAACTTCTCATCTCCAATCCTATCTGTATGTGAGAAGTGGCGCTGTCCTGAGTTGAAACTTTACGGCTTTATTATCGAGTTAACTCGAAAAAGAAACACGATTTGTATACAAAGTACATTTACTTTATGTTGTTTAAATAAATTATAATTACACAGTGCCCAGTGTGGTTAAGTGATTGCAAAGCCACTGCATTTTAGTCATTATTTCAACCTGTTGTACCTGATGTATTCTTTGTTGTTGTTTTTTAAATGAATGTATGCATACATGTAAAACATAAATATATGCCAAGATGTAGTAACAAAAGATCTCGCGATATTACAAAATCCCGCGATAGGATAGATTATCTCGCGAGATGTTAACGCGTTCTCCCCATAGACTCCGGAGCCAGTAACTTGAACGTTGAACAACCACGAGGAGAGGAGGAATTGAGTTGTATCGATAATATTATTAAAAATCTACTGTTGGGTAAGTACATTTTGTATTATTAGATTAACGTGCTTGAGTTTTACTTGTTTGACATGAATGAACCGAAAGAAATGATGCCCACATTACAAATTATTATTGTAATATTCTCTTCCCTCAGATGCTGTGAAGAGGTGGAGCCCAAATTCAACTGAATCAGAAATTGATGCGGCTATGGCGGAACACTTGAAACATGCTCCGGGAAGAGCTGGGGGTGGGGTTATAACAAATAACTTTTCTGGTGTAAATGATGTTGCAAAAAGATGCTACACAAAGGGAGATATTTGTGACAGTGTTATTGAACTGAACTAAATTAACGGAATTGAGCTAAAACTGAATTTATTTTGTAATGAACACGTTTTTCCTGTTTCCCGGGTGAATCTTTATTGTATAAACCGTAAAATAAATAAATGTGATTTGGAATTTTGTGGCTTTTTAGTTCATCCCGTTATCTTTATGATCATTTGTAATGAACTACTAAAATGAAAATAAGATAACACTTTATTTTACAGTGTCCTTGTTGCATGTAGTTACTGTAATAACTATAAATTATGCATAATTACATGCAACAAACCTTAACCCTATATTCAGATGCAGTTAATTATATTAATAAGTAGCCTACTTAAATGTATAAGTAAAGTGTTGTTTGATCTACACGTGATTATAACGTGTTATAGACGTTCAGGTATGACTGGACCGATTTTGGACCTTTTTAGAACCTTTGTCAAGTTTAGATGTATAAACGATTTAACACAATGGGTGTATGATTATTTTATATGCAGGCTTATGTATAGCCTACACTTATGCAGAAACACACCTTATAAACATCCAGAAGAAGACTAATTCTGACGTCCAGGGACGTGCAGAAAAGACGTGGAATTCACGGCCAGAAAAGACGTGGAATTCACGGCCATGTGACGTCAAAGACGTCGGTTCAACTTTCATTTTGGAACTATTTTTCAACCATGACGGGACGTCTCGGACTGACGTCTTTTCAACGGTCATTAAACGTCCAAATGTTTGCTGGGGTGCTACCCACCCTGCCCATTATGAGCGCTAAACAGCACATATCTGCGATCATCAACCACCAGAACGTGTGTGTGTGTGTGTGTGTGTGTGTGTGTGTGTGTGTGTGTGTGTGTGTGTGTGTGTGCGCGAGAGAGAGAGAGAGAGAGAGAGAGAGAGACGGTGTTGTCTTGTGTCGGATCGTTAACAAATTTAACATTTCAGCAGGGATGTTCAATTCCATACAGGTTTAGTGGCTTGACGGTTAACGGTGAAGTGAGATTGTCTTGCATTGAACAGCACTCTGAAGGAATAATCTCCGAGATTAGGCTACGTTATGTTCTGCCAGCTCACAGCAATTTAATACAATAGCAGGAAAAGTGTCGTTTGTTTATTCAAAGTCAAAGACAGTCCAAAGTAGTGCTACTTTGCACACATTTTAGCTGCCAAAGCTGTGCTGCGCTGCTCTTTCTCTGCTCCTGCTCACTCACTGTGAGAGGGGGAGTGGACAGCGGCTAGAGCGACAAAAGCCAATGTGTGCTTCTTTTACCTATATATTTAATGATATATTTTGCATTTCTTATCCAAACAATGTCAAACGTGGCACTGCACTTACTCGTGCCCATAACAAGACACCTGTCAAGTTTGAAATCCATCGGACTAACGGTTCGAGAGATATGCCTTAACACCCAGATAGACAGACAGACAGATGTTCCTGTAATTATAGATAGATTATAGATAGATAGATAAGAAACCTATTTTACACTTAGCTGACATATTATTTTCGTAGTTTGGTTAGATTCAAGCAACACGGCTTGGTATATAGCATTGTTGACTACTGTCACATGGGTTCTAACCATGGATGTAATATATGGACTTGAGTGATGATAGCATCTACCTTAATAATATGCCTACTGACTCATGACATCTATGCTGCAGAAGAGCAATGACTCTTGACACTGTGTGGCAGCTCAACCCGGTCTCACGCCAGGTCGTGTAATAGTCACGTTATTTTGATTCATAAATTCGTGTACAGGTTACGATTTTGACGTTTTTTTCGTGTATAACGACTTTTGAACGTGTACAGGTCACGCTTTTCGAACCTGCTCTAGGGGACGCGACAACGGGGAAATGAGGCGACACGCCGCCACAACAACGGGACAGGCCGCCACTCGCGACCCGCGCAAGGGCACACAACAACGGGGTAATGAAACGCCGCACGGCGGCCAAAACAATGGAGCAGGCTGCCACTCGCAGGACACAATCCCCGGCCGCAAGGGCACACAACAACGGGGAAATGAAACACCACAACGCCACAATAACGAGACGGTTGGGTTAGGAAAAAAAAAAAACGGGGAAAGGAACCGTCACACGCGGGACACGCGGACAAATGAACTGCAACACGCAGGACGCGATCCCCGGTCTCCCGGGTGTTCCCCTGTGTTTTCTGACCCATCCACCACCCCTACCAACCTCCCTACGCGGACTTTCGCCTTATCAACTACTCGCTACCGTCAGCGTTCTGGGATCACGAAATATGCTTCTCATTAAAATGCATTGCTTTCAATTTCGTAATCGCCACACGAAAAAAAACGGCATTTACGTAACCTGTCCACGACTTAATAGATTACAATAACGTGACTATTACACGACCTGTAGCATCTAACGTTACTAACGTGCAAAATGATAACCTCCTTTGCAGGAGTTAATAGGCCTACAATTAAATGAAAAACAAAAAAAGTACAACTTTACAAAAATCATAAAACTGAGTGGGTACTGCTTTTGACTCTTTTCCTGCTTCCAACATTAGCTACATGATTGCTGGTTATACCAAACTTACTTTTCTTCATTTTCCTGGAGCACGAGCGGATAGCTGAAAGGAACATTGTGACTGTTGTGTGGAATAAGGTTGGCGAAAAAAAGGCGCTACGCTTTTCCATGTCTATAGGAAACTTAAAAAAAAAGCCATTTGCCAACATTAAATAACTACAAAAGCCAAACACTATATAGTATTACAGTAAGTTGTTGTGAGTTGTAGCCTGCATTCACCACCTCTAACCAGAGGCAGAATATAAAGTAATCTGATTTCATGCAAATATCACCAGTTAACATGATCACCAGCTAAACTGGCACACGTGTGGAAATTTCAAAAGGAGAAAATACTGGCATTAACATTGTTGTCAGAAAAGATAAGCTAAGCATGTTTCCTTAATATCTGATTACGCATTGGGGTCATTTCTTGATTTATTACAGTAAATATATTAAATTATGGACCTTTAAGAGAAATTTAAGTCATAGAGCTTTTATTGTGACGGGACAAACGGATGTGGTGAAATGCTGTGAGGTGCCGATCATTAAGAGGTGCTGATGCCTGTGCTGTGGTTGAATAAAAAGAAGACGTGCAGTGCCGTCTCGGTTTCGAAATCGAAGGCCGTTTTGATTTTATAGTCGATCCTGAGTCAAGGCAACATACTAAACTATCAGAAACACTGTTTTGAATATGTTGATATTGTTTTATGTACTGTAACTGAATTGTTTTAAATAAAGTTTTGTTTTTCTTTTTTTGGGGGGAATCACTCGCGCAGAAGCTACCGCAATTGTAAGAATAGACGCCCTAAAAGAATCTGAAAGCGAGTTTTATAATACATCCATGTTTGCAATCCGTTCGTGGTCCGTTTGTGGTTCTTCTTGCGCCGTGCCGTTTCGTGCTCATAGATAAATGTGTGCCGTGCTGGCAGTACTGCGGCTGAGATGCGGAGGAGGAGTTTTGGATCACTTCCTTTCAGTTGACGTTCATGCTTCCGACGTGCGGGCTCAATTTATAGGAAGAATACCGTTATCCGAAAGAATGTTTTTGAGACCGAATACATATACCACATATGATCTTTCGATCGTTTATACTATATTGTAAGGAATGACAGAGTACCTGCGTTGTCATATTTTGGCCTTGTTTTTCTTCTTCTTTTGTCCTCCTCCGTTTCCAGCTGTTATATAAAGCCCACAGCAAAACGGAATGTGGTACAGAAGTGATTTAGAAGATGGATACGAATCGAACAAAACAGGTGAGACGCTCATAAGATAACGGCTTGGGATGACAAGATGATGCTTACCGTGCGAACTATAGATCCAATGATTCTGTGTTTAACGGCCAAGATAAGTGACAGTACAGCAGCTAGCACAGACGACCTTTTTCCTATTATGCTGTGATACGGGCTACAGCCTATAGGCTACATTAACACATCGTATAAATTGAGCAATGAGAAAGAAGTGTGTCATGGTTTATTGCTGTTTGATGCAGCCAGTTATGCCCAGCTGCAAGTAAACTGAACAGAGTAGCAGAGTAAGCAACAGCAACTGAGATTAGTGAAGGTATTTAAACCTATTCGACCTAAACGAGTTAATGATCAGCCAGGTTGATGTGGTTGAAGTCAATACAAAAGCATCAGTATTAATCATTATTTAAATAAGCTTGGCATATACAACAGTATAGAACATCTAGCCTATGTAAGATGAGAAAATCAAATTGATGACGTAAGTAAAGCATTTCACTGGTAAATTGCACCTCATCTGCAGCCTAAAGCTTAACTATTTTTTTAAGTTTTCACTACTGCCTTGAATCATTCATTTGGAGAACATACTTTTGTAAATCTATAAGTGATTGCAATAATGTAAGATGTCATACACCTAGTCTTCCTGGAGGTAGTCAGGGGGGGGGTCCTGTACACAATCCTGACAACAGGGGGAATACACAAGAAAATAATTACCTGCAGATAATGAAAAAGCAGTTTTATGCAGTCTTGCATAGATCTGAAACGATTAGTGGATTAATTGATTAGTCAGTGGACAGAAAATGTATTTGTTTGAAAAAGTATAAACTTCACAGGTTCCATCTTCTCAAATGTATTTGCTAGGGATGTTGGTCCTCTGTGGTATTCAACAACATATTTTTGAATGTATCAACTTGGGCCATCAACTACTGTATGTCAGAACATAAAGTGTTTCTTGCCCTCTGTGAGTATAACTCAATCAAACATTGGCAAGTGGCCCACCTGATAACCCCAATCTTTTTGTGGCAGTGTAAACTGTGTAACAGATAGTCCTTTAAAAATTGTTGTTTTAGGCTCCAGTGGAGGCAGTTCTCTAGGATGGGTCTCTGGCCACGAATCACCCTGGCACAGCAACCCCCCTGGCCCTGGGAACAGTATCTCTGGTGGGCGCCGACACAGCACAGTATCTGACAGTGGTGACACTGGAATTGGCACTTACTGCTCTGACAGCGTGGAAGGTAGGATGTCCCGTGTATTTATTCTGCATCGTTTGTCTCTTTTTAAAAAGGTTTAACCAGCAGGGTTTTATTCACTTAAAGCGTAACTCTCGCCAAAATACAACCTAGGGTCTTTTTGTGAATGTACCCGAGTCAAACTTTAGTTTAAAAGCATAATTAGGACGGAAACGCCACTTTTAAGATTTATTCTCGTTTTTCAGTCAAGTGGCCTTTTGAATGGGAGTGCTAGGGGCACTACTATGATCTCATCAAAATCACTATTTTTAAAACACTAAGAAAGCTCGACACCACATGAAACTTTGCTCGAAGTATCACCAGAGGCTCTACACATGAACTCGAGCATTGAGAACATTGTTTGTTACACAGAGTTTAACATTGCGTTTTTTTTTAAACAGAATTTTAAACACATTCTTCTGCATTTCCTTTCCCTGCTCTCCTCGGTCACTTGTGTCTCGCTCACACAGACACACACACACAGCTCCTCCCACTGTGCGGTGTTTGGTGTTTTTAGCCCCTAACAACGTCTTCCAGGCAGTGCGGCAATGGTTATAGTTAAGCTGCCTGTAAGGCGACGTCGGAGGCTTAAAACACCAACAAGCCCACTGTGCACACAGCGTCTGTCACCATAAAGGAGAGAAGACGGCTGGTGAAATTCACAAGTTCACGAAAGGTTGGTATCGATCTCGTGAACACCTTTACGCAATCACACATTCACAATCACCGACCCGACTCTTAGCAAACAAGCGATTGCACCTGCTTTAGAAAGTTAACTAGTCGCAAGTTTGCGATAAAATGCAGTTGGGTTGTCAAGGTCAAAACACTATATAGCAGCTGTGAATCAAATAAACGTATTATAAATAATATAATGTCATTTTTTACTCGTACACTGAATGTTTACTGCTTCAATCCAGATGAGTATTGAAAAGTATTTTCCGCGACTGAAAAAGGCACGTGTTGAGGATGAGGACCAGCCTGAACCGGAGATATCCGTCTGAAACAGAGCTGAACAGTCCGACCAGTGTAATTAGTTATTAATTTGTTTACAATATTTTCAGGCTTCAACCAGTGAAAGACAGGGTCAGGGAGAGAAAGAGACAGATTCGTTAGGCATTGAAGTAGGAGAGGAGGACAGCATCCAGACCCCCCCCCCCTCTGTGACACGGGACTAATGAAATACAATATGTTCACGAATATGCTTGTGTTGATGATTCACATTGTTATTATGGTCTCTTTGGCATGTTATGTCTTACAGATGACTCCAATTCCAGTACCACGCCTTTGTCTTTCCAGCCACTGTACGAGCATCTCATGGGCCAGGATGATAGTGCCATTCCCGTTGTCCACGCCATGCTGTCCCCATCCTCCTCACCCTACACCAGTTTTAGAAAGCCAGCCACACCGAGCAGCACAGGTCGCTGGAGCAGGTCTTGCCAGCGGCTTACGTCAGACATGTCTCCCCTGGGTGCACCAAGCTGTCTGGACATGAAGGACCATCAGCCCATCCGGAGGTGGTCCTCTCTCACCAAGTTGTCATCTGGGGCTGATAAGAGCTCCACTCGGACATCAGTCGATCAGTACAACCCAGATTCACAAGGCTCCTTGGACAGAAGTCTGCTATATGGGTACAGAAAACAACCTCATGGTTCAAACTTGGACCTTTATCTACCTATATCTTCCTCCTTGCTCTGCCATACCTTGCTGCAGCGCTCACCAGGTGCTGGCCCCTGCTACCGATACAACCACAGCAGTAGATCCAATGGTTTGGAAACAGACCTGTCCCTTTCCTCAGCTCTGTCATCATCCGTAAAACACAACAGTTTGGACATGAACTATAGTGCTTTACCAGAAGCTAAACTGGTTCGGGGAGGTGCACAGGTTTATGGCCTCAGCTTACCCAACCAAGCAAACTCAATGGGTCATCAGACTGATAGAGACTCCCCAATTCAGCCTGCAGTTCGCACCCAGATGTGGCTGACTGACCAGATGGAGTACAGGCCCAAAGTAGAGGGTGGAGGTCAACCTGGTCAAATCAGTGCTACTGGAACAGAGGGCTGTGGTGTAGATGGGCCGTTGTTATATCAACAGGGACATCAGCAGGAACTAGGGCTTAACCAGGTAAGAGGAGTTTAACAGTAATGAAGTGAGAAAAGAAATGAGTAGGTAGAGGAAAAAGAGAAAAAAGCGAGGGGATGAAGTAGCTATCCAAGGTTGGCAGAAGGACGAAGAGGATTGATGGAGCAAGAAGGTACTGTATATCCTCAAAAAAAGGATATATGTTTAACATACACAATTCACCTGACTTTAAAATAATGACTTAGTGCCATGTTAAGTTAAAGGTGCCCTGTGGAGTATTTTGTAAACAAACTGGAATATTGCAAAGACTGCGATCAGAATCAATTGATAGACTAATAAAGTAACTGGAATTTACTGATTAAAATAGATTTATATGGAGGACGTCTAAATAAATAAATGAATAAATATATGCAGTAATATATGAATAAGTAAATAAATAAAGTAAATAAATCTTGAAATAAAAAAAAATAAAAAAAATCTTGAAATAGCTCCCTGCTATGTCCACAGTAATATTTTCCTCATTGATTATACGTTATTTTACCCACAATCCATTCACTATTAATCAGAATTTTCATTTTCATGACTCGCATGCCACGGATAAACTGCTGGTGGTTGCTATTGCTGAACCCACTGAGCTAGCATGTTTGTGACATGAATATTCCGGTTTGGAGGCTTATTCCGTGTTTGATCATATTCGGGTCGGGAGCAATATTACACAAGAGGATGTGATTTAAAGTTAGCACGGCAGTGATGCGGCTAGCACCGAGGTCCATAACGTTAAGCACCACTAAAGTGCCAATCCCTCCCTGTTTAGTCAGTCAGCCAGCTTAAGCTAACATTAGCATTGTAGAGATCGTAGGATTTCACAAACTGAATAAATACCACACATATAAAAACAGCACAGCTTTGGTAGCTCAATCTTGTTGTAACAAAGATATTTGCTGAAAATAATATTTTTTATATTGACAGATTTATCTCCTGTGCGTCTGTGAACTACACATGTAGCAGCTATTTTTAACAGAGTTGTGTCACCCATCACAAACAACAACTGAAGAATCACTTTATATAAATATCTCAGAAGAGCTTCTGTGTGTTCCACTTTGGTTCCCAACTTATTTTCATGAATACAATTTATTTTTTGATTCAACACCGTAATGTTGACATGTCTAATGGCGGAGTAATACTTAAGTGATGCGCCTGGTGTGCTTAAATGGCTCTGGGTGTGCCGTCATGATGATTTGAGCACTTTATAGTTGAACGTTCCGATTGCCTGGTCGGATCTATTTTTAATCCCGCAGCAGGACTGCCAGCTGACTCCTGGTCGTAGCCATTATTCTAACTAGAGCTGGTTTGCAAACATCTGTATCACAGATTTGCTAGGGACGGGGATCATTTGCTTTTGTCTGGCTCTCTGATTTTGACCAATCATGCTTGCTTTAAACTGAGGTTAGGACCTCCTACCTCATTAACATATGGACACAGAAATACAGAAATAAATAAATGTAGGTGAACAAAAATGTAGAAATTAATTTAAAGCATTTTTTAATTATTTTATTTATTCTTTTATTGACTCTTTTATTTACACATTTATTTATTTATTCATTTATTTTGGCATTTATTTTTTCATTTATTTCTGCATTTATTTATTTATTGAAACTTAAGTCATGTTCTGTCCTCTATAGATTTAGTGTAAAGTTACACTTTTAAGAGTGTCATTATCTTGTGCTGCCAGCCAGTGTCGACAACATGCTGTGTCCATATTGAGGGTGAGTTAAAAATCTATGTACAATTTCTTCTATTGCGGTAACTGCAGTGGTTTAAAAGACTTCACAAAATGTTTGCAGCACAAAAAAATCTATGCCGCCCTCAAACGAATCATGAGATTCCCCAAAATTATCACCCCAAGTTTACACCTTGTACAGCTGTGATTAGCAACAATTAATTTGTTGAACAATGCTATATCACCGCTGAATGTAGTGACATTGTCAGTTACCCCACACAAATGTGATGTGTGTGATTTGTAATATTCAAATACATAATTTGTTTGGGTTATGATATAAAATTCAAATCACAGAATTTGCATTTTATACAGTCATTTACTGATCATTAACATGACTACAATCAATTAAGAAAATTGCTTACCCTTACAGGATGTAAATTATAGGCATGAGACACTGATGTAATTACATTATGTCAGTATGTATTTGTACACTGCCTGTGTTTATGTATGTTTCCAGATGCTGATAGGGGCCTCCCTTCCTGTCAAAACTCTGGTGAAGGTTAAAGAGGGGCTGCTGAGACAGAGAGAACTGGAGATAGAAAGGTAGAGTAGGACACACTCACAAACACTTAGAGCTGCCCTGACACTTCCTCCAACACTGTCATATGTCTCACTCTTACTCTGTTCAGACCAAAGTGCCTCATTCTATTTTTAGTGTGTATGTACTATACTTGTGTGTGTGTGAAATAACAATGTAGGGCATATTAGGTTTGTTGAATTCACAACAAGAGACAAATAATTATAATTTTGACGTAAACAGTGTTTTACAAAGTTTATAAGCTTTACCCCTAACTTAAAGGAATATTTCACCGTTGGAAAGATGAATATATCTTTAAATTGGGACACTTATGTAGTAGAATTTTTTTTTTTAATTGGTGCCTTCTAGGCCGAGAAAAGCCAGAAAATGTGTTTTTGGCTCATGTGGATGAAAGACACCAAATCCCAGAATGCTCTTGCTTCGCTGATTTACGAGTTGTTCAGCCATGTTTCCACAACAACAAAAACACAGCAGTCTCTGAACGCGTTGGGAGTTTCGTTGACACTCTGCTTGCCTCGGCTAGCTTCGGGTAAAGACAGTCCAACCCCCTATGGACGGGTTGAAAACATGCGGAACTAGCTGGCTAGTTTTTGTGTCATCTGAGGCTTTTTTCCAGACCCACAATACAGAGAAATCTATCTCTGGGGGACATGAGGGAGGGAAGCACGGTCATTCGAAAATATTACCGGGTTTCTACTGATACAAAGCTTAGTGCTAATCGGTGAAGTATCCCTTTAACAATTCACAAAATTGCGTGATTTTTAAGAGAGTCTTGGAACTTAAGTGAGCCTTAAGTGTGGACAGTTTGATCAATTAGATCGAGGATTCTCAAGGACAGGGCTGTGACCAGTACCTAGTCTCTGCTCCACTCAGCCCAAACATTTTGTGTGGCTCATTATCTGTAACGTTAATCAGTGTTGCATGAAGGCATGTTGGGTGAAATTAGCAAGCTAACGTTAGCAAACTAACGTTAACGTTAGCCAGTGGCCACAGCAAGCTTCTTCCACTTCTTTGACGAGACACAGTGTTGACAGCCCCGGAGATGGACTATCTGTTTAGCCATCTCCCAGTGTCCACTGATGTCTCGGGAGGGAGTGAAACATATGGACCGTATGTAGGCTCTGTGCTGCCGCCGGCCTGCTGCTGATTGAGGCAACACTGTTTTGTTGTATCTTAGAAACGGTTTGTATCTCCACTCACAGCTCTGATGGATTATTTCCAGGTCAAAAACTACTGCAGCGGAGTGGGAAGGGGCAGATGCAACAAAGCATGCGCAGACACGTAACCCCGATCTAACCCCGGTTAATACGTGCACGAATACCCAGTTACCAAAGGAGCGATCTAGGTCTGTTGACTGGAAATCTATTGGCACGTCAGTGGCAAGCATGTGGCCGGTGTCAGAGAGGTGTCAGGCAGGTGTCAGGACATTGGCAAGCGAGCGGCACACGTTCGGCACCCATAGAGAAGCTGTCGAGCTGAGCTGCACCACAGAAGCAATATGTCGGCTGTTGAGAGACGCTGCCTTGATTCGCCGTCAATGGGAGGGGCAAGATTTCCAGGGAAAACCCACAGGAGAAGTGTGCATGTTTTGTTGTCACAACAGGTTAGCTGCTGTTTAAGGATTTTTGTTTAAACACTTTAGATTACAGCCCATAATGTACAGTGTAATGGATGGTGTGTTCTTTTGTACTGACGGTGTACCAGTATAGTACATACCAATACTTATATGTACTGGGGAACAAGATATGAAGTTAATATAATTAAGCAAAATTCTGGACTTTTCAGGAAAGGTGGAGTTCTGCATCACTTCAATCAATCAGACTTTATTTATATAGGACTTTTCATACAAAGTGCTTCATACACACTTCAAATAACAGTTTCTGTTTTAATAATTATGACATCTGTGCATTTTCGGAACAACGAACCAGGGGACCAGTATATTGTCATGTATAGTGGCGGCTGGAGATTGGGAGTAACTAGCCTGGCAGCCAAAAGGCCTTCAGTAGGGAGGGGAAATTCGAGGTGGCTTCATCAGTACCAACGCAACATAAAATGCTCTCAAAAGGCCTGAAAAAATATGTATTTTGCTGTAGACTTTATTTCACTGTTTGTAAGCAGAAAGAGATTGTGTGTTTCAGACAAAAGCAGCAGGTCTTGCAGCTCCATGCCCGGATCAGAGAGAATGAGCTCAGAGCGCAGCAGGTCCTGCAGAGCCAAAGGGGGTGGTATGACGACCCCCACATTCAAAATACTAAGGTAACACAAATTCATAATGTGACAATCAAATCAAACATTTTCATAATACAAGTTACAGCACAAGTTTTGATTGTCCAATAGGAATCAGCACTGAGAACTCCATCTGATAGGCTGTGCTGTGATGAAGAACTTGGTAGGAAGCTAGCAGTGGCTGAACTGGAAGTACTCCATTTGAATGAGTTCTTCAAGCAAGTTACACAAAAATATACAGAGGACATCAGAAAACTGGAGGAAAAGGTACAGGAGGCAGAGAATTCAAAATTATTAATACAAAGAAGTCAAAGAAAACTGATGAGCAGAGCAACTATTTCCTCTGATCCTACAAACAACCCCCAAATATACGTAGGCTTCTTTCACTATCTGAAGGGCAAATAATAGTCTGTCATTGTTTTTGAAATAATTGTATTTACCGAACATAATAACTTATGTGAACTGATTCAATTAATTGTGTGTTTTTGTACATTACATTTGTACGTTTTGTAATATCCCTTTATAAATATATAAAGGGATACCGATTTTCAACCAGCTTTGTATCTACTAGGTAGTATGTGTAAATGAACTATGGCTACTTCCCTCCATCTTGCCAGTGGCCAGATCTCCATGCTCATCTCCCAGCAAAATGCTGGTTGTTATTGGTGTATTTTAACTGTATTGTAAGTGTCTCAAATGAAACATCATCATTGCTCACTTTTACTGTAATACGAGATCCTTTGTTACCAGCTGGCCGTCATATTGCTTTCTGTGACATGCTCGCGTTACATCACCCACCAGCGGGAGCGTTTGTTGATCAGCTCCTTTTTTCAGTTTTCTCTGGCTATATAATTTAAAAAAAAAAAAAAAAAGTTTGCAGTTTTCTCCTGCATAGACAGCCAAGTTTTATGAAAAGACCCTCTTTCCAGCAGTAAGGTACTTTTTCAATTATATTCAACATTGTCATTTTAAATCAGTTTTTTATTAACAGATAAAGACGAGGGATCGCTACATCAGTAGTCTGAAAAAGAAGTGTCAGCGAGAGAGCGAACAGAACCAAGAAAAACAGCAACGCATAGAGACACTGGAGAAATATCTTTCCGACCTGCCAACGCTGGATGAGGTGCAGGCCCAGGCTCAAAAGGTACAAACGCATACGTAAACACATAGGTTGTGGCTACATAGTGTCTGTCAATGCAACCTGAGGGGTGCTTTATACAGAAGGCTTATAAAAGCAGTGGGGTGAAAATTCTTACAGGTGCTAAAACAATTCAGTCTAAGTCAAAAGTCTGAGTATTCAAAAGATAGAAAATAAATACTTCTTGTACTTAGCCGTGTCCAGCTGTGTTGGGATCCTACCGTCAACGTAAAATGTGTATATGTATATATATATATATATGTTAAAGAATAGCCTTGCACTCTAAAATGTAGTACACACCTGGTCTGTTTCATCAAAATTTTGCTCAATTCTGTTCGGCGACTGTTCAGTGACGACACTGGTTATATGTGTGTGTGCTTAGCAGGAGGAGGTACAGCAGAATGCCAAGGATCTGGAGAAAACAGCATCTCGGTTACAGAAGAGCCTCGACGAAGGATATGCTCTGATGAAGGAGAAAGACATCAGGAATGAGATGCAGGCCATGAGGGAAAAGGAGTTGATTGCATCTGTACAAAGGTACACAAAAATAACCAGTGGCATTTTTAGGTGGATAGAAATGGTGGGGCAACAACTGCTTTGGACAGATACAAAACGATAAAATTACACAATTTTATATTTGACACAGTTTAACACAGGTGATAATTTGTCTGAGCACAGATGTGTTCTTCTCAACTTCCCCGTTTGTACGCACTGTCAATTTGGCTAGCTGTGTTCAATCTGCCCAGCAAGTCCCATTTTATTCAGTTGTCCTGCTCCTTTTGGAAATTTGGAAATTGGAAAGATGCTTGAGACCCCTGAAAGACCAGGTAACTTTCTCTCCAAATAACACATAGGAAGCAAAAAAGCATCTTCTCTGACAAGTTAACAGTTAGCCATTGTTTCCTTTTTTTCCTTCTGGTGGAGTTGCACGTTACTCTGGAAGGTTGCAAACGACAATTGGCCCTTCATGTGTAGGCATTGACCTGCACAATCCAGTAGGACAGTTGCTTTATCAGTTGTTTTAAAAGAACATGGTCTTGGGCGCCCAGGTAGCTTAGTTGGTAGGAGGTTTATTCCTCGAAGCAGAGGTCCAGGGTTCGAATCTGACCTGCAGTGGTTTCCTGCATGTCTTCCCCCTCTCTCTCCCCTTTCATGCTGTCCTGGCGATTAAAGGTTTTACAAAAAACATGGTCCTTCTGAGGACCACAGTAGCACCATTGTATGCACACAGTATTTTCTACATATGCTCTAAGGGCCGATGGGCATAACAATCTCGACTTCTCCTCCCACTCTTCTAATGGAGTGTCAAATTGTGACACTGGATTGGCTGATTAAAGGGAAATTTCACTGCTGGAAAGCTGAATATATCTTTAAATTGGGTCACTGATGTAGTAGAAATGTGAAATTTTTTTTTAAATTGGTGCCTTCTAGGCCAAGATAAGACAGAAAATGTGTTTTTGGCTCATATGGATGAAAGACACCAAATCCCAGAATGCACTTGCTTTGCTGCTGTATGAGGCATCTCCCAAGACACGCCTGCCCTTTACAGACAGACAGTGAGACGATCAACTCAACAAGTGTGTTTCATTGTCATTTCAACCATGTACACGAAAAAACGTTTCACCGTGGCTCAAGTGGTGTTACACATTTAAAACATGCTTTTTTTTGCCACAGCTGATACATTATCCGCACTTCTTTCAGCGGATTGATTGATAGCTCCAGAGTGAACAGAACTGTGTCCATGGCAACGCTCTGCTATGCATGGCAACGGTGTGTTATCCTTGGCAACGGTGTGTTATCCTTAGCAGCGGTTTGTTATCAAGAAATAACAGACCGCATTCTACATTAGAATTCAACCAAGCCATGTAATAAAAGAAGGCTAACACATAGCTACTAGCATTAGCTCTTGGTGGGCTGTGGTATAAACATCGAGTATAAACACAGCCGTACATTTGCGTGGGATGTAGCTAGAATTGTCGGCATTTTACAGGACAAACTCCACCAGCAGTTAGCAGTTAGTTGGATACAAATCACCCCATTTCTGCAACAGGCAGTCCGGGGTAACACAGCCCACCTCCACTAGTAGTCTTACCCGGTGACAGCAGGCTGGATTGTCCACAGCAATATTTCCACAACAACAAACACAGCACAGCAGTCTCTGAACTCACGTTGGGAGTTTCGTTGAAGTTGGATGTAGTCCAGTTTGTTTAATGAGCGGACACTTGCAAGCAGGATCGGTGAACAGATGGCTGGCTAGCGTTAGCTTTCCACCGGCACACTCGTTCAACGCTCCCCGCTGATGAGGTCTCCTCACCGGCCAGAGGAAGCGAGCACCACCGCTGGTCTCTGTGCAGGCAAAGCTCGCGTAGTGTGTGGAGTATTGCGTCCGTAATAAAGTGTCCTGCATATTCTCCGATGTGTTCCAATGTATCCCAGTGGTACACGTGTGTGGTAGTTTGAATGCACATAATTGTTGTTCTACAATTTCCGTCGGGATGAACAGTTTCTGCTCCTGCTGACAAGCTAAGCGAGGATTCAAGATGGCTGACACTCGTTTTTCCTCGGCAATCTCCGGAAAAAGCCAACAGTCCAAGCCCTTTGGGCTATGCGGAAGTGGCTCTTAATACAATGAATACAGGCTGTAGTCTTTTGCCTCTGGGCAAAAAAGCAAAATCGTCATTTTGCGTCATCTGAGGTTTTTTTCCAGACCCTCAATACAGAGATCTCCCCTCTCAGGGGGACATGAGGGAGGGAAGCATGGTCATTCAAAAATACTACCGGGGTTCTACTGATACAAAGCTTAATGCTAATCGGTGAAGTTTCCCTTTAAGGTGTGAATGGCCAGCTCTTTAGGAAAGAACGCTGTATTCGGTCAAAGAGTGACCCCCTTGAGCCATTTGTATTCCACCTCAAACATGAATTGCTCTAAGACAGGGCATGTAGCTCATCGACCCGCTAATGCAAATGTGCATCATCAATTTGGTCGACTAAACTTTTTGCCACTGAAAGACTAACAGTATTATTCTAAGTGTCTGACAACATTATGGAAAGGATTCCTACAGAGTTAGGGGTTTTTAAAACCTCTTTAGGACCTTTTTGTTTAATCAGAAAACGCTCTGAAGTCGCTAATGCTAAACCCACCTTACACCATTTTAAAAAACGATAGTTACGTTATTGTAACTCCAGATTCTATGAGTATAGGCGTAGCCCTCTAAGGCTACGCTATTGGGTTCATCCCTTCGCGCATGCGCAGTCGTGAAGATTTTCTTTCCCGCCCTTGCGTGCCGCACGGGCCTCAACTACGTCCGCAAATACTGTATATACAAACAGGGTGGACCCGTTGCTCTGCTCCCAATATCAGCTTTTTCTTCAGCTAATGCAATAGGAGCAGGTGGCCCGAATCTTAGAGGGCTACGCCTATACTCATAGAATCTGGAGTTACAATAACGTAACTATCGTTCTATTTCGTATAGGCTTCGCCCTCTAAGGCTACGCTATTGGGTTAGGGCGAAGCTGATGTAGTCAATGCCACCTGCGACAGATCCCACAAGTGAAACATAGACTAACTATTTCCCTTATTGATACTATCTCTCATGTGCCGCCATGGCAACGACCTGTTAGCTGGCTGAAAGCCCAAGCCGAGAATGCAGGCGTGCATGATTGATAAGAGAATACATGATTGATAATTATGGGACGCCCGAGTTCCTCCCAGACACCCAGAGTGGGGGGGGGGCGTAAGAAAACATAAGGCGGCACATGTCATGATTGTATAATAGTGACAAAAAACATATACATATGTACATACATATGACGGGCCTCATTCGTCGTTGTGAGAAGAGAGGACCGAGTGAGTCAGGGAGGGCTCAGACACATCCCGCAGATAGAAGCGGATGAAAGGGCATGGAGATGCCCAAGAGGCCGCAGCACAGATTTCGGCCACTGACATGCCTCTGAACAGGGCTGTCGATGCAGACAGAGCCCGTGTAGAGTGTGCCCGAATGCCCTGGGGGGGCACCGCCCCCTCCGAGTTATAGGCCTGGGTGATAGCCTCGCACAGCCAGTGGGACAGGCGTTGTTTCGACAGGGCCGCCCCTTGGGAGTGTTCCCTGTAGTGAACAAACAGCTGCTGTGTCCGCCTTATGTCCGCCGTGCGTAAAACATACTGTGATAATGCACGCACCGGACACAGCCTGTGGGAAGCCTCCTCCGCGTCATTGTTATGAGGCGGGGGGAAAAAAACCCTGGAGGGAAAAACACCCTCGACCGAAAGGAATTTGTTAAAATTTTCGGTATGAAGGAAGGGTTGGGCTGTAGGGTGGCTGCGCTCCCATCCCCTCTGATTGAGAGACAGGATGGCGTTACTGACAGCGCACATAAGTCGCTCACTCGCTTGGCTGATGTCAGTGCAAGGAGGAGCGCCGTTTTTAGAGACAGCAACCTGAGAGGGGCCTGTGCCAGGGGGCTCAAAGGGGGCTTCCCCAGAGCTCGGAGCACCAGGGCCAGATCCCATTGGGGCGTGAGAGAACGCACGGGGGGTTTCTGCCGTCGGACCCCTTTCAAAAATCGTTTGACTAGGGGGTGCGCAAAAACCGTTCTCTCTCCATAGCCTTCGTGGCAAGATGAAATGGCCGCCGCGTAGGCTTTGACCGTGGATGGGGCCAAGTTGTTATCTACCAGTGTTTGGAGATAAGTCAGTACGACGGGCAGGGGGCACGACATGGGGTCTGACTCCCTCTCTGTACACCAGCGCTGGAAAGCGTACCAGCGCGCCGCGTAACACGCTGTTGTAGAGGGGGCTCTTGCGCTCTGAATGGTGCGCACCACAGCAGGTGGTAAGCCTAACCTCTGCAAGCGTTCCCGCTCAGCAGCCAGCCCCACAGACGCTGGGTTATTACAGGGGGATGGGCTATCGCGCCGTCCAGCTGTGACAGGGCGTCCTCCTGCCACGGCAATTGCCAGGGGGGAGCCGCCAGCAGCTGGACCAGCGTCGGGAACCAGGATGCGCTCGTGCGCTCCGGTGCCACCAGGATGACCGACAGACCTTCCTCCTGGATACGTTCCAGGAGGCGAGGGATCACAGGGACCGGGGGGAAAGCGTAAAGGAGTGTTCTGGGCCAAGGATGGTGGGAGAAAGCGTCCGCGCCCAGGGGTGGATTGTCCCGTGAGCTCAAGGAAAACCACAGAGCGCACTGTGTGTTTTCTCGTGAGGCGAACAGGTCCACCTCCGCTTCCCCGAACCGAATTCGCACATTCCTCCCCAGCCAGTGAGGGACGCATCCGTGTACACTGTCACGTATGACGTCACTCTGCCCAGGGGAACCCCACCTGACAGGGTCTGGGGGTTTCCCCAGTATGACAGGTCTGACTGCAGAGAGGGAGGGATAGTCAGCATTTGCCACTTGTGACGTATGGGGTCGACGCGCTGACGAAGGAACCACCTCTGGATTTTCCTCATGTGGAGAAGCCCCAGGGGTACTACCATGTAGCCCGCGGACATCATGCCCAGAAGGCGCATGATAGACAGCGCTGACACCTTTGCGCGGGCGTGGTGTGCGACAGGAGAGAAAGCAGCGTTTCTTGCCTCGGCGTTGACAGCCTGGCCCTCATAACAATCGAGTTTAGCACTACGCCCAGATAAACTATCGATTGTGAGGGGATCAATGCGCTTTTCTGCCAGTTTATGGTGAAACCGAGTGTCTGCAGGTGCTGCAGGACTGACACGGTGTGTAGCGCCGCCGTTTCCCGAGAGGGAGCCAGGATGAGCAAATCGTCCAGATAAAACAGGACTCTGACGCCTTTTTTCCGCAACGGCTGAAGTGCCGTCTCCATGCACTTGGAAAAAGTGCGAGGGGCTAGTGAATAACCGAAGGGTAGTCGGTTGTACTGAAAATGAGCCCCTTGGAAAGAGAAGCGCAGGAATTTCCTGTGTCTGGGGATGACTTGGATGTGAAAGCAAGCGTCTTTCAGATCCACGGATGTAAACCACTCCTGGTGGCGCACGCATTCCAACACATGTTTGATAGTCAACATGTGGAATGGACGTACCATGACGCACCGGTTGAACTGGGACAAGTCGAGGACGGGGCGAAACCCGCCTGACTTTTTCGGAGTGAGAAAGTATCGGGAGTAAAAACCCTCGATCTCCTCCCCCAGAGGAACTCGGGAAATTGCTCCTTTCAAGAGCAGTTCCCATAATTCTGACGTCATGGCGTCTGATTCTGCCTGGGATGACACGGTTGTCTCCGACACGCCCGCAAAGCGAGGCGGGGGGGAGGCGAACTGGAGTGTGTAGCCCCGTGATATCAGTTTTGACATCCATGAGTCCATGTGTGTCAGTCTGATCCATGCCGCGCTGTGCTCTGAGAGCGGGCGCGCGCATGTCTGTGTGTTGTTTACAGACATAGCTAGCAGGAAGCGCAGAGCCCGTTCCGCCGCTGGGCGAGACGTGGGTAGAACGTGTCGCCCAGCCCATGGTAGGGGCCCTGTCGAAAGGGAGGCGGGTCATCGTCGTCCTCATCCCGGTGGCATAGCCAGGGGGAAGAGGAGAACTGAGCGGCGCTAAGTGTAGCGGCATGGCGTTTGCTCCCGCTGTCTGTATAGTGAGAGGCGGTGCAGCCCCGCTGGCAGCGGTGACCTGGTGTGTGTTTGTGCTTGTGTGGGGAACATCTGTCATATTATCAGCGTAATGTTCGGTGGGAACAAGGGCTGCTAGGTTGAGGGAAACTGCTCTTTAGAAAGACTTGAGTGGCCCTGAAAAGGGCCGTTGTGTTTCCGGTTTTCAACCGTGGAGGGACAGACGTTCCCCGCGCCCCGTCATTGCCACCGTCGCCGCTGCTTGGCGGGTGGCTCCGGGGCGGGTTAGACCAGGTGGGAGCCGCCTTCATGATCCTTCGACCCCGTGAAGCCTGCCGGTCGGGGGGCCGGCTGTCGCTGCGGTGGGGGGCGGGCGGAGGGGCGGAGGTCGAAGCTTGGGAGGCGCAGCCGCAGCAGAGGCTGTGGGGCGTTTCCTCTTATGGCGGTTGGAGGAGCGGTGGCGCTGATGTTGAGGCGCCGCCTTCCAGGAGCCAAGCTGCCGTAGCCGCTCCGCTTCTTCGGCTGCCTGGTGGAGGTGGGAAGTGGCTGACTGTAAACGAGGTCCAAATAGTCCATCGGGAGCTATGGGACCGTACAGCAGCTCGCGCCTGACCTCCGTGGGTAGCTGGGACATGTGGAGCCAGATATTTCGCTGGGCCACAGTCTGCCACGCCTGGATCCTTGACAACGCCACCGTGGTCGCCGTGGTGAGGGTGAGGATGGCGGTCATAGCCTTGCCGATCTCCGTAGCTAGCTCCGGGGGAAGCGCCTCCGGGTCGGTGGCCATGGCGGAGACGGCGGAGGCTAGCAAGGCTATGTTGTTTTGCGCCGCTAAGCCCTGGGCCGCACACTGGTGAGACCGGTCAGTGACTTGGGCGCAAACCTGGTCCTGGGGGGACGGGGGGGTCGGCTTCCGGTGGCCGAAGAAGGTAGCCTTCGGAAGCAGGATCGACGCCAGGCTCTGCTCCAGAGGGGGGACCGAAGGAAAACCTGCCTCCGTGTCGCCATGAACCCGTGTGAACGGGGCATAGCGCGAGACTGGCGCCCTCAGTTTCCCTGGCTGAGAGAGGGCCTCCTCCACAGACGGCCGAAGCTCCGGGAAGCGCGGCCAGAGTGGGGCCCGTTTGGACGGCGGCTCCTGAGAATAGATGTCAGGAGACCGCGAGAGGGAGCTGGGGGTTCCGCTGGAAGGGCTATGCCCCTCTGGTCCGCCGCCCTTTTTATGATCTCCGGCAGGTCCATAAAAAGAGCCTTGGTGGTGGAGGGAGGAGCCACCTGCGGCAGAGGGGAAGACCGCTGAGGCGGTGTCCCCGGCCGCTCTGGGGACGGGGAGAGCCGTAGCGGAAGGGCGTCGATCCCAGTCTCCAGAGCCAATCCTCCCAATGGGGAGGAAGGAAACCCGGTGAGAGAGTCGTCGTTCGGGGGAGACGAGTCATCGGACTCGTGCCCGTCGAAGACGCTCTCTCCCAGCGGTTCCAGGGCGTCGACGGTGTCGCGTCGGTCTGCCCAGCTGCCGTCCCCCTCTCCGTCGACCTCAAAGGCCAGAAAAACGTCCGCCCGCCGTTGAAGCTCTTTAGGAGGCAGGCGGGCGCAGAACGGGCAGGAGGCGTCGGAGGTGAGAGCCTTGCCGGCGTTGGAGGCGCCGAGGCAGGTCTCACAGCGGGGGTGGAGGTCCGGCAAGAAGATGTAGCCGGTATGGCAGATGGGGCAGAGGCGGACGCCGCTGGAGCCGGTAGTCTTCATTACCTTCTTCATAACTGCTCTTGCTTGAAGAAAAAGTGGGAGCAGAGCAACGGGTCCGCCCTGTTTTTATACAGTATTTGCGGACGTAGTTGAGGCCCGTGCGGCACGCAAGGGCGGGAAAGAAAATCTTCACGACTGCGCATGCGCGAAGGGATGAACCCAATAGCGTAGCCTTAGAGGGCGAAGCCTATACGAAATAGAACTATACTTTTAGTGTGTATAGAGCCAACATGTTTAAACATGTAAATTTGTAAACTATGTGTTTATTTTTCAATCAAAACTGGAGTTGTGATTGTTGGAGAAGTGGAAAGATGACCCAAAATGGCTTTTCATAGTTTTACTTTGTTTCTGTCGACTTTGAATGAAGTTTATTTTACAGGGCTAAAATCACTGTTTGTTTACATAGAGACTCTATAGCAAATACAATTTTGCGAATGTTTTCGTGTTTACAAAAAGGATCTTACTCTTTAACAGAAAGCTCGACCTCCTTAGAAATCCTCCCCATAATGTTGTCAGACACTTAGAATATTAATCTGAGCCTGTCAGTGGCAAAACGGGCACTTTTGTGAACGTAAATAGAAGCTGCACAATTGCCCTATTAACATACATTGTAGCTTGTTTCGCTGATTGCTGACTGCAGCGGTCTTGTTTAATACCGACCAATGTCAAAGATTGTTGTTCCCATCAGTCACTTAGACACAAAAACATGAAAATAGGGTCCAGGTTTAAAAAAAATTGAAGTTACCCTTTGACTCACAAGGTCACATCTTCATCACAATCTCATGGGAATTGCAGGTTTGGGCCCAAAAGCAGATAGACTGATGAGGGGGCAGCAAGAAAAGATTTATTGTAGAAATGACTCACAGATTGAGAGTCCAAAAACAGGCAGATAACAGCACCAAATCCAAAACAATAGAAACGCTAAACAATGGGAGAACTAAACACAAGGAGCCAGGGCTGGAGCTCTTGAACAAAGACGAACTGGCAAAAGACAAGGGGAGCACAAAAACTAAATACACAAGGAAAGGAGATGGAAATAATCAGGGCAGGGTAGGCAATCAGACAGGCAGGAAACGCGCAAGCACAGGAAGTGAAGTTATCTGGAACGAGAGACAAGGTGAGTATTTCAACAGAAAATATTGAATAAATGACAAGAAAAGACCTCTGAGCAGGACCTGACAATCTTCACTTCAATTTTCACAGCCCAGAGGGAATGTGTGTCCACTGGTGTTTTTGCATTAACTTTAAATGCAGTTGGGCCTCTAAAATGACTTTGCATTCACAAACTCCTTCGTCATGCTGCAAACTGCTGCTAACATACTCTTACATGTCTCTGTCTCTTTCTCTCGGTCTCTCTCTTTGTGATTGTGTCTTGGTAAAGCCTGCAAGAGAAGGTGCAGCACTGTTTGGACGATGGGGTGAGGTTGCCCATGCAGGACCTGAAGCGGCTTGAGGTGGAAAACACTCAACTTTTAAAGCAGCAAGACAACAGCAGCAGGGTAGCATTGTAAACACACACATGCACAAATGAATGCACACAAACAAACAGGCAACAATACATTGACATGTTATCTTTGCTCCCCACCAGCTGATTGAGCATCAGAAAGAACGGATTGAGAGACTGACCTTGCAGCTAACGGTAGGTTAATAAACAAATCCACACACTCCGAGAGTTTCTCAACCTTGGGGTCATGTTCTTGAAACATAATAAATAAGCGTGCTTAAATTTAAACGCAACCTGTCACCACAACACTGGTCAACTGCTATACAGTACATCTAGAGGTGGGTAGACTAGCCAAAACCTGTACTCAAGTAAAAGGACTGTTACTTTGTAATAGTAGTCCATCATAACAGTTACTCGAGTGAGAGCAAAAAAGTAGGCTACTACTTGAAATTCCACCAGGCACAGATGTGCAGCGCTTTTCTGTTCCGTCATCCACCATGCGTCATACCACACCAGGAGGGTCCTTAGTAGTGGAGCGTCTTGCATGCCCAACTCACAGACTTGGTTGTTTTGGTCATTATCTTGGATATTTGTGCTTCTACCATAAAAGTAAGTAGTATATTGGTAAATGTTTTTTTCCCATTTAGTCCAGTTATTAACAATAACAATAGTGTAGTCATGTGACATAAATTTGGAGGCTGCACAGGGTGGATGAGTTCACAGGTACATGCACAGGTACATGCTCTAGCCCTTCCACTGCCTGCTCGGTCTGTAGAACACCCCACGGTTCTGTTAAAAACAGACCTGGCATGTAGCTGCAAAGAGGCTTGGACTACAGTGACCGCAGAAAGAGACAAAATAGATAAGGTGGTTTAAATATTCAACATTGGATAATAATTGAGAGTTGGAGCCTCACTGTGATGACAAAATAGGCTGACAATCATCATATTTTTCCAGCAATACACATATTGTGTGCTTAAACTGCATTTTGCTGCTCAAAGTTAGCTTGAATGTGTCTTCTTGGAGTTGATAAGTCCGCTAAGCCGAACTTTGCTCAGGCTGCGCATATCAAACACACAACAAACAGCACTGTCCGTGGTGCTGAAACAATCAATCCTGGATTTATACAGTCTCATTAAAACTAAACTGACCAGTTGCATATTACTTTGGAAAAAGACTCACATCACAAAACACACCAATGGTTAACAGGACTAGGGCCAGTCCTCACAAACACACAGCTCAATCAATTCATTCCCTGATTCTTACCTTAAAGTATTATGCTCATTTTCAGGTTCATGAGTGTATTTGGAGGTTATATCAGAATAGGTTTACATGGTTTCATTTTCAGAAAACACCATATTTGTGTTGTACTGCACAGTTCCTCTTTTCACCCTGTGTGTTGAGCTCTCTGTTTTAGCTACAGAATGAGGCATCTCACTTCTATCCTGTCTTTGTTGGGAGTCGCACATGCGCAGTAGCTAGGTCAGCACTACAAGCTAGTCAGAAGCAGAGTATGAGGGTGTGCAACGCTAGCAGCTAGCCTAGGCCAGCATTATGTGTGTTTATCACTGAAGTAAAGGCTGGACTACAATTGAGCTGTTTGGAGCAGTTTGTGAACAGGGTTTTCTGTTGGAGATGGTAAGTTCCTTTGGGGCGGACTTTGGGCTTTTTCACTTTGTCAAACTTTTACATGCACAAAAACGATATATAACACAACAAAGGAAAGGGAAAAAGCCAAAAAGCATAATATGAGCACTTTAAGTCAGGAGCGGCCAGTGGGTCTCTGACTTTGCTTTACGTCCTGTACCCCAGGATTTTAAGGGTCGGTGGCTGGCTTTAATCCACGATGAAACAAAAGGCAGAGGATCAAATCGTTCCAGGGTGGGTCCATTCAAATCCACGAAGAGAAGCAAGGAAAGGCTCCATTCACTTAACTTTTTGCGATACTTGTCAGTAAAATTCACAGCAGAAAAACCCCTCTCACAGCTGAGGTGGGCAAGTAGGTGAGACTTGCTGTTTGGAGTTTTGCCAGAGTTTTTCCTGTTGGTGTGTTTTCTAGTTTGTAGTCCCGGAACTCCTCCACGGCCTCTTGGGCTGGTTCTCCCAGTGTTTTTGCCAGTGCCCGCACCTCAGCTTCCCCATACAGTATGAGAGCACTGTGTTGCTGTCCGGTGGCTTCAGTATCTGGAAAAAGTCTTGTTCAGGTAGCTGATTCTTCAAACTGTCAATTATAGACTGATAGAACTGGGGATAATTTATCTCTCTGAGAGCTCAACAGTATCCAAGAAAGCATTGTCAACTCCCACCTGCCCTGTCATGTCACACCTTAGATAGATAGATAGATAGATAGATAGATAGATAGATAGATAGATAGATAGATAGATAGTAGGGAATTTTGAGCAGTTTGGACAGCGTTGGATATTAAACTGTGAATAAAACTAAAAGACCACGGGAAAAAGGTTGAGGGAAAAAAGTGCTGCCATAACACTGGCTCTTTCGTGTCTACCCTTCACAATAAACGCCCATCTTAAATTCACTCAGCATTTGGCTAAGAGGCAACTCAATAATAAATGATTTCTTTCTTTCACAATAAAAGCCCAGCTTAAATTCACTCAGATCATTTTGCTTAGAGGAAACTCAATCAAAAGACATTTTTGCTGATACTAATCGTATAGACACTATCACGTTGAGTTGTTGAGTACTTTTACTTTTAATACTTTTAAGTACTATATTTAAGTGACTATATGTAACTTTTAAATGTTTCTGAAATTGTGTAATGTTCCATCTGATGATCATAAATGACCTGTAACAGCAAACGAGAGTTACAGTGACATTTTTTTTGGAGGTCAGCAGACACCAGCAAAATGCAATGGCAAGTTCAAATATGGGCAATCTTCCCGCAGCATCGCTTACTGCACCTTTAATGTCTCTCTCTGCCTTTCTATCTGTCTTATTGAACATGGATGGATGTGGTTACTGATCAGTACAAGTGACTATGGTTAGGTTGTTCAGATGTCTTCTAAAACTTGAGTGCAATCTGATCTGAACTGAACTTTGTGTCTGTACAGACCTTCTCTGAAGACATATGTCAATATAAAAACACCTACTCAAGAGTTTTTATAGGCAGTCAAATCTCATACTCTAATGTAGTGAACCATAGGAGGGACCAAGTATGTGCGCATCCAGGCAAAAATACTGCAGGAAATATAGGTCTGCACAATCTTGGGGTCCAATTTAATAGTGTTTTTCTCTTTTTAGGGCAACGTTTTGATCCACAAGATCTTCTTCAGACAATTGAAAGAGTGAAAATAAGAAAATCTTGTAGATTGAAACTTTGCCCTTAAAAATATAAATAAATCGTTAAATTTGAGTCCAAACATGTGCAAACCTCCTTTATGTCCTGCAGTTAAGAAGACTCAGAAAGGGATTTATTGATAAGTAAGTAACACAAGTACTTGCCTGTTGGTGGTGCATACATAAACATAAATAAATTAAAAGGAAATAAACAATAAATGTAAAAAACAAAACAAAAAACCATGATAACATATATAAACAAATATGTACAATATAAGTGCTTAACAATAAGAAAAGAAAGTTGTATGCTTCAGTGCAGGATGAGCAAACATATTGAGGTATGTGTGCAAAAGTTGAGTATATATAGTGTGCCATGGACAGGGTTAATGTAACTTATAGCTTCTGTAGTTTCTAGCGATGGGGATTAAGAGACTGTGTCGATGGGGATCCCGGGCCTTGTTAAAGAGGCCGAGTGTGGTCAGTAGCGAACTGACCCATTGTTATAGGCAGACCAGTGTGGATGTTAAAGTCAAGTAAATTTTCTTTTATATAGCGCTAAATCACAACATAAATTATCTCATGACCAAGGGCGCTGTATAGGGAGCTGATGGTGCTGCAGCACCCCTTAGTGGCCAAGAGGGAGTGCTATTACTAAATTATTTTATTTATTTATTAAATTATTTATTTATTTTTCAGCAGATGAGAAAAAGTATATAAATTATGTTTTAAATATCCAAATTTTATTAATTTCTTCAATCTGAAATGACAGCGTCATCACATCATGTCAGACAGGAGTCAGTTGAGAGCTGCACCTGGAATGCAGTCAGTCATTATTTTACTAACGTGTTTATCAGGAAGAACATTGTATCGAAGAAGAGCGTATATACAGAAGCGGCGTAATTTAGGCTAAACATGAATGCATTACGGTGTAACACCGGCTCAGTTCTGGGTAGCCTACTATATCGGGTCATTCAGGGTGCAGATATTATGTCTTTATATCTGAAATGGCTTTAAAGGGAATGATGTTACTGCAATGGATGAAAAGGAGGGTATGTGTAAGTGTGTGCATTGGGCACACCCCCCAGCTAATGACATTTTTCATATAGACTATACTCTTAAATTTACAGAGACCCAATAGTTCCCCGTGTGCTAGTACTGGCAATGGTAGCAAGGAAAAAACTGATCCCAATGGTCTGGCGCTCACAGATCCCACTATGAACTATGAACACTATGAACAGGCAGTGTAGAGAATGATACTGCTTGCCTGAAAGATTGGAGCACGCCAACTTATTTATTTTTTTATCCATTGCTTTATTGAGAAATGGCCAGTGCCTGTACAAGGAGTTGAGTGCCATACTCAGTCAGATAAGACCTCATCTACCAGAGAGATCAGATCAGGCCTTGACTACTGTAATGCCATACTATCTGCACAAGCCATTTCTATATCTCCACTCACAGTTGTCAAGTGAAGTGTAGTCACACAAAGACAAGTGTTTCTCACAGGGGGATAATTTTATACCATCAGTTCAATAAAGAGATATTGAGATATTTTGAACTTAAAAAGAAAGACAACACTGACACAGTCAAGTGTAAGCCAATACAATTATATCTGGAGAAATAAAGTTGGACCGGTGTATGCCTGGGGGTTAGGTTATGTAATGCATAAGAGAAATTGTTCCTGGAAACTAAATATATGCTGTTGTTTCCCACTAAAAAAGCAGCGGCAGGTGGATAAAGGGCTGTTGGTGCATCCCCTGACTCATGTGGAGATGCCTGAGGTGGGCCGGCTGCTGAAAGAGATGTCCCTATGTCTACTGGACCTCCAAGCTCTCTGCAGCATCCTGGCTCAGAGAGCACAGGGGAAAGAGCCTAACCTGTCTCTGCTTCTGGGCATGAAATGTATGTGGGTTACACACACACACACACACACACACACACACACACACACACACACACACACACACACACACACACAAACATGAGTAGCGGTATTGTTTAAGTTATATCTTATCTTATCTTATTTCTCTATGATTGGTAAAGGTATTCTGAATTATGTTATGTCTGAGTGGATGACTACTATGGAGCATCAAATTCATCAAATTCTGAATCAAGTCCACTGTCCAATTCAAATGTTGTCTCTGTGTCCAAAGAACTTAACTACCATGGACTTGAAAGAATTTGTAATTTTTCTGATTTTCACTAAGAAAATCACAATCTTAACATGTTAATGTGAATTGAAACAAAACCACTTGGTAAGGTTTAGGCAACAAAACTACATGGTAAGTTTCAGGAAAAGATCATGGTTTGGGTTAAAATAATTAGTTTGTTACGTAGGCAAGTTAAAGGAGCAATATGTTATATTTACTGCTTTAAATCATAAAATGACCATGATGTGTCATCAGATATTTAAAAAACATGCTAAGTTGAAATACTTGCGTCTCTGAGAACAATGCCAAAGCCAGTATGTTCTTCTTTTAAATTTTTATTCCTGTCCATAATGTCTATATTTGTTTTGGCCTGTGTGTTGTCGTCCACTGCACAGTTTGACACCCCAGCCGGGTTGCCAGATATACCGTTAAAACGCAAACACAGCCATGGAAGCAATAACCAAACAAACTAGGTCAATGTACTGTAGATACATTCTTTCTGCCCAATCTAAAAAAACTCGGCAGATGACGTGGTAAAACACGTGTAAATATTGGATATGCATTTACAAGATGGAGACAGCTTGGAGCCCAACAGGTACAGAGGGCCCAGAGGTCGCGTTTTTTTAGCAGTTGTTGCAGTAATATTTAACTGACCGTTTAAAAGTTGACTGTCAGCCGGGTAGGTTGCATAGGTTGTCTTTTTAGCGGTTGTTGCAGTTAGGATTAGCTTAGCTTAGTTTAAGCATCTAGCTAATATTGACATTGTCAATGTTGACTTTTGGTTTCACACAGGACACAAAAAACGTGTCCTGGGTGAAAGTCCTGTGTTTGTTTGACCCATCCACCCTGACCTCCTCCCTACACAGAGGTGTTGTCGTTCTTCATACTATGTCACCTGACTTCCCCCATTTGCTCCTCTTATAATTATTATGGCCACAGAAGCTCACCGCCTAATAATATACAGTACGTAAATATGGGTCATAATAAGCTGCTTGCAAAGACCACCTTTATGGTCATTTTCGGGGGAGGATGGTCTGGTTTGTGAACTTGACAGAGCCAAGCTAGCTGTTTATCCCTACTTCCAGTCTTTATGCTAAGCACATCCTGACTACAGCTCTCAACACACAGAGAGCAGTGTTTCCCATACCATTGTTTTGGGGGGGCAACAATATTGTATAAGCAATTGTATGTACTCTAGGCAAACATTTGGCTTAAGTCATAAAAGTCTTTAAACTAAATCTCAATTCTAAGTTTATTTGTCTTCACCATTCACCATTCCTTGTGTTGACTTTGGGTCACATTGACCCGTTTTCAATTTTTGTTTTATATCAGAAAATATGGGACGTAGAAATAAGCGCTGAAAATGTGTAGAAGAAAAATTTAACAATTTAAAACGTTGGAGAAAGCAAAAAAAACTGTTGAAAAAAGGTGTCAACTAGGGCTGCACGAATTTTAATCACGATCACGATTTTGGCTTCCCACAATCAAATTTGCGTGATCGAGCGATATTTAAAATGCGTCATAGAACGCTCCTTATCAAAGTTTTTGCAAAGCCACTCTAGCGCTCCATAAACCACTGTCTGATCACGTGCCTCTGTGAGCCAATCAGAGTTGTTCCCTGCACCGCGCAGCTTAGTTTCTAGATGTAGACAGTCACAGAGGACAGAGTAACGTGAGGAAAATTCCACAACAGGTAGCAGTGGGTCATCATAAGCCGGTCACAATGTTTACCAGTTTACCAGTAAACGCAACATTATGTCTATGTTTTTCAGACAACAGCAGTGACCATAGTGCTAGTTTGTGTCTGTTAGCTCATAGCTTTAGCAGCAGACTGTTTGATGTCCCGTTGTTGGAAATACAGTCACACCACACCGTTTAGCTGTCAGCATTTTAGCTGTGTTTAATCCAGTTACTACTGTGGCTAACAGTAGGCTAACGTTACCTGCTGTGTAACGTGTTATTAGTGTTTTCTGTAGCTAACGGTAGGCTAACGCTACCTGCTGTGTAACATGTTATAAGTGTTTACTAGCGTGACATGCAGCGAAGTTTATGTTGCCTCTAACGTGGGTTTCGGAGCATCAGAGCGCAACGCAGACATGTAAATGGCAGTGTAATGAGCCAATGAAATCCGCTTTGCTATTTCGTCAGGTAGATACCTTACGGCAAAGGTGCATGTATGGAAAGCGGTCGCACAACAGCTGAAATGGTATACTCCTTCACAGTATCCTTCAATAAAGGAGGAATGTAGCACAATATGGATGTATTAACAGGAATGTAGCACAATATGGATGTAAAAGCAGTTATAATTAGCCTATGTGACAATAAAATTTGTTTTGGTTAAATCAACAAATAATCGTGATAATTAATCGTGATCTCAATATTGATCAAAATAATCGTGATTATCATTTTGGCCATAATCGTGCAGCCCTAGTGTGAACAACGTCGAAAAAAAGGTTGACGGGAAGACAACACAAGGGTTAACTAAGTAACAATCTGGCACACTGTATATTATCCATTACCCAGTGATAACTTTGCTTTCTCTGTCCAGCATTGAGTGGTTCGGCAGAGGAGAGTGACTGCACAGTAGCTGTGGAAGAAGAACTGAGGTTCAAGCTGCTGGAAGTCGGCCAGCTCAGGAGAGACATTGATGACCTAAGGAAAAGCATCTCAGACTGCTATGCTCAGTAGATGGGTGACAGTTGTCTCTCATTGACAGCAAGTATGCTCCAGCTCTGATGACACTGCTCTATCCCAGTGTGTTTTAAGTTTTACTTTCATATACTTCATAGATAACTACATAAATAATTACATTAATTATAACTACAATTATAAGGTCCACAACAATGCAGACTTTCCCAAAACAATTATTTTGTGCCATCTTCACGGTGTGGTTTGCACATGATGACAGACAATGGTAATGTGTCATATACACCAATCATGTTGTTCAGCCTACCTCCATATATACACACATATGGTTTGCCTTCACACTACAGTTTTGTGTTGGACCCAAGACCAGTTTACAACAACTTTGACAGTATTTGACGAGATCAAAATGTAACAAGACTTCTCGTCGAGGTAGAAATTAACTTGCGATATTGGTCACAAGCGCAGAGCAGCCGCCAGACGCCAGTCGACGAGTCTAACCTGGTTAGTCTTATAATACATCTGGCTTTGACGATGGGTCTGGCTTGGACCTCTAAATCAGCATAGAAGATGCCCATTCTCCAAAGTTGACTCTGAGTTCACTTTTGCAGAGCGGTAGCGGAGTTGCAATTGTAGAAAGCTGCCAGTAGAACACAGTGTTATAACGTTAGAGGGTACGGCCGATCTCGCTCTCTCACTCCCGCCCGACAAACACACACGGACTGCAGCATGCGGTGTGGCCCTGACTCGCACAGATTGCTCTCTTTCTGTCTGTTTTTAAATGAGTCGGAAGCAGACTCATTAAACTTTACTTTTACTGATATTGAACACAGAGAAATGTTATCTCGCTTGGCTAACCTTTGTTCTCTGAGTAAAGAATATTTTTTCAGTCATATTTCTTAATTTAAGTTTTCTTTAAAATAGTGTTAAAATCTTGCCTCGTCTCGTTCTCGTGAACCCAATCTCGTGTCTCGTCTCGTGAGGTGAGTGTCTCGTCACACCCCTACAATATACCCAACTCTCTTGGCATACGTCCTTGGATCTGGAACAAATCTCTAAAATCAGCCCATGTGTGAAGACACCTTTCAACACTTTCATCTACACAGAATCTACACAACTGAAAGAAAATGTTTATTTATTTGACAATAGATCAAATAATCTGTCGCTTGATGAACCCACAGATTATCAACTTTAACTGTGCAGTTTCACTCAGCTTTATAGAGCATTTTAATCTGTATCTGCTGGATATGTACAATAAATAAGTAAGTGTTTATATACAGTATATACATAAGGATATGTCACTGTTGTATTTACAGTTTGTTGCGCTGCCCACAAGTAGCCCAAAACGTGTTCATTTAATAGTTTAAGGCCTCTGAACACCCACACAGGTGTTTCAGTTATTCTGGCTGATTAGACCTCTGCTCAGGTTGAAGGTGCGCCAGAGTTTTGATAGAAATGTATTAGGTTACAAATCTTCATCTACCAATAAGAATTATAAAGCTGTCATTTGTCCTGCCCTAACAGGTGCAAAAAAACTGACAGGAGACTCAGGAATTTATAAATTACAGTCTACACCCATACAGTGATGGGAAGAGGTTTAATGAGCTTGATCAACTAAAAATGTCTGTGTGAACGTTCAGAGCCTTTAAATAAATACTATAACTTCATTGCTGGTATATAAGCCTGAATAAGCAAATACATCATTTGAAAAGAGCACATTCAGGCATATTCAGAGTGATTGTGGTAAGACTGACAACAATAAATGTGAAAAATATCAAGGCAAACTGTATTTGCACATGTTCAAAGTGGATATTCACATTTAATTTTAAAAGTCCAGCCTCAGCTACTGTATGTGGATCTCATGCACCTCTCTTGGTGCTGGATACCGAAATGCATATTAGACTTTCATACGTTAGATAACTGTTAGAAACTCTTATCTCTGTGAATTTAAATGTCCTAATAAGCAATATGAATTGTGCAGATGTCCTGATTAAAGTCAACCATAGGACTCTGAAAATCAATGAGCAGATGCTTAATTCACTAATGACTCATCAGGTGATACTCAGCTGTTTGTGACACCAAAAGTAAATGAAAGAACAATGCAGGAGTGGTTATTTGTACAGACATCACATTTATTTAGCATAATGTTGTACAGTATATAAATTGTCACGTTAAATGCTTATTGTTTCCAATTACCCTTGGTAAATCTTGCAGCCAAAGAAGCTGAAACCTTGAGTAAACTGAAACAGCACATGCACTTTTTGGTAATTTTGTCTTCTGTGCAACCAAACAGGGCGGAGAATTAATTAATTCCGCTACCAAGCTTGATTCATATCAAACAAACAAACAACCAAACAAACAATCAGACATGTTTTGTCTGAATGGTTTGTAACATTTAAGTACTCTCACCAACCATGACAATCCAAACCAAAGGTCTGTTTTGATTGTCCTAATTGGTGTGTTCAATCCACCTGTAGATGTTGCAACAAGCCACCAGATGGCTTGTTTCTCTGTATAACAAACTACTCTTTCTTTAATATTCTTTTAGTTTTACTGCCAACATGTATGAATGCCAAAAGTATGTTTATATACAGTGATGTTTTTTTGCAATATGAAGGTTTGATCTTATTTGTTCAGATGGCAAATAAAATTATTTTTGTAAGGTTGTGTAATTTTGTGTCAGAATACTTTGCAGTATATTGTGTGCACAATAACAAATGATGTCAGTAAACAACAAAGAGTGAGCCCCAGTAAATTAAATGTGCTTTATTGCATGCTCATAGGCAAAGATTACCTGCAGTAAATAATACACAATAATACTTGACATTTACTGAGGAAAATCAAACCTACTGTACTAAGAAGGTATTGAAATTAATTGGAAGATTTCCCTACATTGTGAACCATAAGCAAACAAAACCACTTAAACCAGGGAACTTAAACTGCTTTCAGATATTAAAAGACAGACATGAGGAAAAGATGACAGCCTGCATGGAGAAAAAAGGTGAAGACAATTCAAATCAAAAGAAAGGAGATGTAAGTTGAACCAGGGGATGTAGGCCTATCTGTGGTATCACAATTAAAGGTCCAATATGTAATACTCATAGCTAGCATTTCAAATGGTTACTGCGGTCCAAATTCAAAATAATGAAAAGAATCATCTACCCCAGGCCCTCCTCCCTAGCGTCGAAGTTCACGGGAATTGCCAGGTTGAGAACGCTAAACCCAACGTCACACAATGTCAATGTTAGCTTGATGCTAGTCTTGCATTGCCAGCATTACTCCACAGCGTAGTTGCTAGATGCTATGTTGTTATAAAAGCCTGTGATTTCACTGAGCTCTGTACCTGGCTGACAGTCGCCTTTCATCGACTAACTGTAACAACAACATCCGCTAAAAAGACCGCGTCTGTACTAGGGGTGTCACGATGCCAAAAATTCAGTAGTCGGTGCCAATACCAGTAAAATAACACGATTCTCTATGCCGATTTCGATACCACGGTAAAAAAAAAAAAAAGATTCCATGTACTTTAACTTGAAACATAAACTTTATTAAAATATTTGAAAAATATCAAAATGTCATAACACATACAAAACGTGCAATAATGCATAGAACAACATAATAAAGTGCAATTAATGGTCATAGTGCAACAACTTGTGTCCCCAGACACATTCCAGACTTCCAGGCATCTTTTCAAAAGGTACTGTGCAAAAACAACAACAGTGTTTCTAACAGTTGCGTGACCAGAGACGTTACAAACCCCTGGTAAATATTGGAGATGTAATTTATCACGGCTACAAGGGACGGGTGTTTAATGTCATTTCAACATTTGTGTACTTAAATTGAATTATATAGCTAGAGTACCCGAGTTGGTTACTCGCAAAAACAATTGAGTAAAGTGATCCCGACGGGTCCTGGCTAACGCTGCCATGCTAACCCTGCTAAAGGCTAACAGGCAAGCGGGCCACGGCTGTTTACAACGTGTAGCCTGTTCAGTGGCCGTAGCCGACAATGCTGAGTTATTTGAAGCCAAGAGAGGGGGGGCTGTAAATCAGAAAGAGAGGACCGTGAGTTTGCAGTGAACATGCCGTTTTTTAGGTCGGGTAGAATCTATCTCTCTGTTGACTCTCGTTCATATTTTTTCTACTGGAAGTAGAAGGGTGTGACTTCGGCCACTTGTTCGTGACCTCCTACTTCTGAATGTATCGACTGGAACACTCTGAAGCATATACTGCCCCCATCAGTTCCGGAAGAGGCGCAGCACCGATGCTGCTAACGCTGGCATCGTCGCTAACGGTGCCTACGGTGCTTAAGGTCCCATGACATGGTGCTCTTTGGATGCTTTTATATAGACCTTAGTGGTCCCCTAATACTGTATCTGAAGTCTCTTTCCCGAAATTCAGCCTTGGTGCAGAATTATAGCCACTAGAGCCAGTCCCACAATGAGCTTTCCTTAGAATGTGCCATTTCTGTGTGTGTAGCTATTGAGGATGAGAGAGGAGGGGGGGGCAAGGTTGAGAGTGGAGGTGTGGCCTTGACCAACTGCCACTTTGCTCGTTTGAAAGCCATGATGTCTCTTTCTCATGGGTGGGCCAAATTCTCTGGGCGGGCAAAGCAGAGTAAGGGGAGATAACCTTACTCCTTATGACCTCATAAGGAGTAAGGTTATCTCCCCTTAATGATCCCGAGGTTCTGACACAAAAATTCAATGATCCCGAGGTTCTGACACAAAAAGTAAGATATCATCCGCATAAAGCATAAAGCCCTCCTACCATGACGCCTGGGAAATTAGTCTCCCCCCTTATGGCTGGTGCTAAGGACTCAATGGCTAAACCAAACAACAAAGAGAAAGGGGTGAGTCCTGCCTTGTTTCCCTTCCAAGAGCAAAATATTTAAAAACTATACCAGTTAGTCTGCACCGCAGCCTCTGGGTGCTTATACAGCACCTTAATCCACTTAATGAAAATGCCGCCAAACTTCTACATTTCCAAAAGTTTTAACAAATAGCCCCACACAACCTTGATGCCTTTTCTGCATCAAGAAAACTGCATCAGATCATGGGGATCAGACCTCCGGTGCTGGATCTGTTAGCTGCTGCCGTTTTCTTTAAGCAGCAGCTAGCTACCAGCTAGCTAGCACCTAGCCGCCAGCCCATTGCGGAGCTGGTGTGACCCACACTAGCTAGGTGGGAATTTCATAGCCATATTAATTCATATGTAAAGAGGTGCAAAAAAGGAAGTTAGGCTACAAGTTTCCCTCAACTGCATAATCGGATGCGAAGCAGAAGCTTCAGCCTTAAGTTTCCCCTTAACTGCAAAGTTCAGTAGCGGTTTTTGGTATGGCAGGCGCCGGGGCAAAATTCTTTTCATGACACATGGGGGGCGGCACGAGCACTTAAAACAAAAATAAATAAAAAACTTGCACCGCAAAGTGGTTTTTCTATTATCTGTCATTTCACTGTGTGGGGAATGGGAAAGTGGACGGGGGGCTGAAACAGACTGTTTTGAGAACTAAAAGCAAATCTAACTTAGTAAAAAAAAGACAATGCTGCTCTGCCAAATGTCTTCAAAGGAATGAAACGTTGATAATAAAGAACAGTGATTTAATAGTGATAAAGGGATGGTGCACTCCCAGGCCGGTGTGCAGTTGTATCTGCGCTAACGGCTCCTATAGTGGTCTTTGCTCCAGTCTGGAACTGGACACCCTGTGATGCCATCCAGCTCTGCAGCTCGGCGCGCATGTGTGTGTGTGTGTGTGTTTGTGTGTGTCCTACCAAAGCAGAGAATTAACTCCACACATTATAGGCTAAGTCTTAAATATATTTGGAATATCCATTGAAAAATGTTCACATAATTTATATACAAGTGGACAGCTATAGTGGTCTTTGCTCCAGTCTGGAACCGGACACCCTGCGATGCCATCCAGCTCTGCAGCTCGGCGCGCATGCATGGGATGAGTGTGTGTGTGTGTGTGTGTGTGTGTGTCCTACCAAAGCAGAGAATTAGCTCCACACATAGTTCATTATAAAGATTCATATTAAATGTATTTGGAATATCCATTGAAATATTCACATTTTACATGAAAAAAGTTACTCTCATTTGTGTCCAGTTTGGGACGTCACATAGCATTACTGTATGTGCTGGGGGTCATTTTCACATAATTTATATACAAGTGGACACCTGAGTACAAAACACCCAAAATACACCCAAAACATGCTTTTAGGGATATTGTAGTCAGTGATTGTGATGTCATAATGCAGCAACAAAGTAATCTGTATTTTCTCTCTTTAAAAAACTACTAATCGATTAAAGGTTAAGGCTGGTGATAGTCTGTATTTTTTAATCAATAAATCCCATTAAAGACCCAAACCACAGCCTGATAAATCTTCCTCCAAAAACACGTCAATGAGCAGCATGTTGTTAGGAAGTGATTAGCTAGTAGTACACAGGTCATACTGTACATACTACAGGTAGCTACAGTGCATGTAAATACGTATGTCATGATGCAACACATTTTTTTATAAAATATAACTGCTTGTGCAGAAATTTTGTGTTTTTATATATTTATTTTTTTGACAACATCTGGTGATTTCTAGTGATTTAATTTTTTGTTATATGATATAGAAAATGAAAATCAAAGCATACTTTAAATTTCTTTCATTCCCTTTTGACCATGAAAAGGAAAAAATGCCTTGTATTTCAATTTTAAATTTTGCTTTTTAAAACGAAAATTAAACAATCACTTTTTTTTTTTTTTTTTTTAATACCCATTTATGAAAGAAAAATCAAATGATCAAAACATACACTGACCGAGTATAATGGCAAATGTGCATAGTTTTGTGCCAAAACTTTGCCTAAGAGTAACGTACCACTCTAAAAAGCCACTGGGAAACTGCATGAAACAGCATTGAACTGTTAGTACATATTTCGCCAATCATCGTCGTCTAATTTTATGGTTTGGGGACTCTGAAAATATCGCCTGTGGTACCAAAATTAGAGCAGTGCACCACGGGACATTTGACTCAGAGAGAAGTGCAAGTGCAGCATGGCGATGTCGAGTAGCACTAATGTAGTCGTGGGAGTTCAGCTACCCCCAAATTCAGTTAAATCACTACACCTGTATCCTTTCGAAAGATGAACATTAGTGGAAAAACTCATTGTAAAAGAACTTGGACCAGACAAGCCAGAAGTGAATATAACCCAAAATGCGTGAGAAAAACAGAAAACCTACAATAGAACCTTTTCCTGAGGTTGGTTCGATCGAAAGGCTTGGCTAACTAGCTGTGGGTCCGCCAATGCAATCTTTTGCTTCCCTTGCTTACTGTTTAAAACAAGTGCTTGTGATAGTTTGTGGACACAGACAGGGGTGACAGACTTGAGACATATGTCAGAATGCATTAAGATACATGAGTGGGCAAGAGTGCATATGGACAACTCTGTGAAGCTAGCCATGCTAGGCCAAATTAGCATAGCCACACAGCTAGATGAGGGACGCATTGCCATAAGAAGGCACAACGAGGAGGTGGACAGAAATCGGCATAATTGGTCAAAGATCATTGATGCCGTGAAGAAACGGAGGGCAATGGGAGAAGATACGCAACAGCATCTGGCAATAGAGGTAAGCAGTAACAGAAATTCTATTTCTGTATTCTATTAGCCTATCAGTGAACGCTCAGAGTTGTCATGGTGATGCGTCTGGCCCAAAGTTAACTTTTGGTCCAGCTGCGTTTGTTTACTATTTAGCTAAGTTTTACCGGCGAATATGGCACCGACTACAAACGCAGTGAAAGTGACACTGATGAGCAGACTGAAGTTGGGTCCGGGTTGTTGCGCTGTTGGGTGCAACCTGAACTCAGGAACAAACGCAATCTCCAAAATAAAAATGTTTCCGTTTCCTAAAGAAGAGGGGAGACGGTGAACATGGATCACCGCTGTGCAAAGAGAGGCTTGGCAGCCAGGCAAGAGTTCAAGGATCTGTAGCACCCACTTCGTTTCAATTCACGAACCAGGTTCTGGTGAATTAAGGACTGCATACAGCCTGAATCCACCATCGCCTGATATGTATCCCCTTGGATCCTTACCGGAACGCGGTACGTCCCTCCGGCATCGGGGAGGGGCCCGGGAGTTGTCACATTTTTGTTTTTCATTGGGAGGCCACAGTTCTGAGACAAAAGGGTTTTAAAGCGGATAACAGAACCCACAACCTGGATAATCTGCCCAACCTCCATCAGGGGGTATTCCTGGCGGAAGTGACCAGGAGAAATAGCTCTGGCATTTATTGGCCAGGCGTCTATGCTTACGCAAGGTAACGTAACCCCATTTGTACAGGTCCTATCCCCTGACCAATCGGCTATCCTAACCTTAACCACTCAAGGTCAAATGCCTAACCCCAACCAATCAAGCTGCTTTGTAGGGCGGGTCTTGGGGTGGCGATAGTTGTAATTTCGCCGGACACTCCAGACTAACGTTACCAGACAGCACACAGCAATTATTTAAGTAGCTAGAAGCTAGCGATAAAGGATGGCTCTAGAGAGTACATACAAGAATTATTTGAGAGTGGGAAAACACACAAACAAATATCCACCGCCCTACAGCGCATCGGGGCGGTTTTGCGCAGAGCACAATTTAAACGTACAATATGTAACTTTCTGCCGCTAGGGGTCTCTCAATCAAAACAATGGACGGTAAAACTGGACTTTTGATGACGTTGTGAAGTTGCGTGGAATTATGGGAGGTTTTAGTGTTAAACACCTTCGCTGCCGGTTAGAATGCATCAGTTCACGGATGAGTTTACCCATTCAAGTTTATTCACGTTACGTTTAGTAACGTTTATTCATGTTGTTGTAATAAAATAGCTGCAGTTTCCCCAACATAATTACGTTTTTCTTGATTAGATTTTTATTTGTAGCTGACCAGTTAGCTAGTGAGCCAGCAAGCTAACAGTAGCCAGCAGCTAAAACACAAAATATTTCACATATCAATGTCACCTTTTGGATGGTTTCAACACCGGGGCGGACGGGGTTTGTTGTAAGGCTAGCTCCGCGACAGCGAGCCAGGACGTTTGATGCCTGTTGTGCAGCAGCAGAACATCTCCCAGCTGCCCGGAATTATCTCCCCTTCACTTTTCAGTAATCTTAACTTCTCGTTTTGGTGCTTAACCCACCTTTTGTCTGGTTAATTTAGCTAACCGTAAAGACAGCTAAACGCAAAGGGGGAGAAATTCGGCAGGGAGGAGATTTTCGGCACATACACCGGTAGCGCTACGGACATGTAGCTACCGCTATGGATGGCCGCTGTTGTGACTCGGTGCTGGGTCTGATATAGTCTGTTTCCCGATGTTTAATTAAACTGCCTTTAGCGTCGTAAGCACCAGGCACTGGAGATAAGTTCTGGCCGGGGGTTGCTGTAATGAAAGTAGCTGGCTGATAGCTGACTGGGGGCTAACGGTAACTAGCTAGCTATATGTCCCGGGGCTGTTGTGAGCTGTCATCCCGACTGAGTCTCTCTGCGCCGGGGGAGTGAGGCAGACACTCTGTGCTAGCTGGCTAAATTAGCATTAGATTATTCGTCTATCTATACAGCTAACGTTAACGTTACTAGTGAAGTTATTCGTGGGTTAGCTCAGTCCTGTTAGCTGTGGTCAAAACAGTCATACTAAAAATAACTATTAGCGTGTTGAACGATGTTGTAACCTCATAATGTTACCCACAAAGCATTAGCATCAACATTAGCACATTGAAGTAACGTTAAGCTGGTATCGATATTGAACTTACAAAATAGATAAGGTCTCTGTTGTATTACTGTGATAAAAAGTGGGATATAATTAATCACAAAATTATGCTCTATGGCAAAAAAAAGCAGTATTATGGTTACAAGTATTTTTTTTTTCTGTGACATTGTATGATTTACAAGTACTCTGTACTCCTACTATAACGTATCATCTTGGTGCCAGTGTTCTGACGGAAGTTAGAGTAACTGGAGGGTGAAAGGTTATATGACGCCACTGACGGGCGACTAAAGGAAACGTGCCGTGTCTGAAAATAAAATAATAGATTTCTCTGGGTTTGACATTTGGTGGAAACATTGACACAACTCATAAAAATATATAACATAGGTATGGTCGTTTTTAGACATTTTAAACAGTGTTGTAATGTAACGGAGTACAAATATTTCGTTACTGTACTTAAGTAGAAATTTCACGTATCTGTACTTTACTTCGCTATTTAAATTTATGTCAACTTTCACTTTTACTCCACTACATTTCCTAGATAAAATGTATACTTTTACTCCGTTATATTTCCACTAAGCCTCTTCGTTACTCGTTATATATATATCAGATACTTTAAGACTTTTACTTAAGTAATATTCTAAAAGGTAACTTTCACTTCTACCAAAGTCTTTTTCTAGTACGATACTTGTACTTTTACTCAAGTATTGCTTTCTAGTACTTTATACAACACTGATTTTAAAGCAGAAATGTTACATATTGTACCTTTAAGGAGGAGGAACGTCATCTCAAACGAGGAGTTGGAGTTAGCAGTTATGTCTGCCTTACTGGGTTGATAGGAATATGATTTTTCTTGCAGGCTTACAAAATGATGAAGCTCAACTTCTTAGTTATGAGGAATTTCTTAGATCTAAAATCTTTCCTATCACCCACAAAGAATACCAAATGGTAATAAATGCTATACCTAGTGGAATTCTTCAACTAATGAAATGTCAAGAATTGCAAGAATTGGATCCAACCTTCTTTGTTGATGGAATAAATATTAAAAGTCATAAATGTACAAATAAACATATAAGAAATTACTTCA
>JABUOV010000193.1:0-76104 GCA_025617405.1 Perca schrenkii
CCAGCCTTCAGTGACTTCATGACCAGTGAAGTCAATGCCACTGGTCTGAGGTCATTTAGGACCTTAGGGGTTCCACTTTTAGCCACCGGAACAACATTGGACTCCTTCCATAACTTTGGGACCCTTCACTGCTCCAGAGATATCCTAAAAATATTACAGAACACATCACAAAGCTGTTCTGAACAGTGCTTTAGCAATCTTCCTGTAATAGAATCAGGCCCCATGCTCTTATTTGTCTTAACTCTCTGAAACTCTGCCTTAACATCATGGGCATCAAACATCTGGCTCGGCTTTGTGGAAGAGGAAGACTCTTTGCATATTTCTCTAAGTTGCTCTGTGAAGTCATGAGTCTCAAATCTCACTTTACATTATATCCATGGATCCTATCAAAGCAAAATGGGAAGAAGAGTTAGGGACAAATATATCAGATGCTATATGGGACAGAGCTCTAAGCTGGGTGAATGCGACCTCTTCTTGTGCACGTTTGAATTTGATTCAGTTTAAAGTTCCTCACCGTATGCACTACAGTAAGGTTAAACTGGCCAAAATATACTCTGACATGGATGACATCTGTGAAAGATGTAGAATGGAGTAGGGCTGCACGATTATGGCCATAATGATAATCACGATTATTTTGATCAATATTGAGATTACGATTAATTATCACGATTATTTGTTGATTTAACCAAAACAAATTTTACTGTCACATAGGCTAATTATAACTGCTTTTACATCCATATTGTGCTACATTCCTGTTAATACATCCATATTCCTCCTTTATTGAAGGATACTGTGAGTGAGTATGCCATTTCAGCTGTTGTGCGACCGTTTTCCACACATGCACGTTTGCCGTAAGGTATCTTCCTGACGAAATAGCAACGCGGATTTCATTGGCTCATTACACTGCTACTTACATGTCTGCGTTGCGCTCTGATGCTCCGAAACCCACGTTAGAGGCAACATAAACATCGCTGCATGTCACGCTAGTAAACACTAATAACACGTTACACAGCAGGTAACGTTAGCCTACAGTTAGCCACAGTAGTAACTGGATTAAATACAGCTGAAATGCTGACCGCTAAACGGTGTAGTGTGACTGTATTTCCAACAGCGGGACGTCCAACAGTCTGGTGCTAAAGCTATGAGCTAACAGACACAAACTAGCACTATGGTCACTGCTGTTGTCTGAAAAAGAAAAACAGATGGGACACAACGTTGCGTTTACTGGTAAACTGGTAAACATTGTGACCGGCTTATGATGACCGACTGCTACCTGTTGTAGCAGTCGGCACTGTCATCAGTCTCAGGTTCAGAAGAGTCTCCAGTCTCTAGTTGTAAAAGTGGATGTGGATGTGAGTTCCTGGCTGGTTCTGGTCCTCCACAGTCCTCTCCATCAGCTTCTGTTTCCATGTGTTGAGTTTGTCTTTGATGAAGCTGTGAGGATTGATGACCTATACACTGATGGGTTTTGAGTCTGGTGCACCAGTTGAATCTTTTTTCACAAACACTGCAGTATGAGTTCTCATGTGTGTCTTCAAGTGTCCATTTTCAGTGAACGCTTCACCACACTCACAGCAGCTGAAAGGTTTGTCTCCTGTGTGGATTTTCATATGTTTCTTCAGAGCTGACTTATAGCCAAATCGCTTAGTACAAAGTGAGCAGCTGTAAGGTTTTTCTCCTGTGTGAGTTATCATGTGTTTCTTCAGGGTTCCATTTTCAGTGAAAGCTCTACCACACTCAGAGCAGCTAAAAGGCTTCTCGCCTGTATGATTTCTCATGTGTGACCGTAAATTTTCACTCTGTGTAAAAGATTTATTACAAACTGAGCAGCTAAAAGGCTTCTCTCCTGTGTGGATTCTCATGTGTTTTTGTAAGTGTCCACTCTGTGTAAAATATTTCTTACAAACTGAGCAGCTAAAAGGTTTCTCTCCTGTGTGACTTATCATGTGAGTCTTCAGATGTGATGTGAAGCCAAATCTTCTCCCACACTCAGAGCAGCTGAATGTTTTCTTACGTCGTGAATCATGTTTCAGAGAGTTTAAAGCTGACTGAGGTTCTCTGGTCTCCTTCCAATCAGCACTGTCATCAGTCTCAGGTTCAGAAGAGTCTCCAGTCTGGTCTTCAGTCTCTGGTTGTAAAAGTAGATGTGAGTTCCTGGCTGGTTCTGGTCCTCCACAGTCCTCTCCATCAACTTCTGTTTCCATGTGTTGAGTCTGTCTCTGATCAAGCTCTGAGGACTGACGACCAACACAATGATGAACTTTGAGGCTGGTGGACCTGGGGAATCTTTGGTCACAAACAACACAGCTGTATTGTTTCTTTCCTGTGTGGTGGGCCATGTGTATCTGGAAACTTAGTTTCTGTGTAAAAGCTTTACCACACTCAGAACAGCTGAATGGTTTCTCTCCTGTGTGAACTTTCATGTGTTTCTGTAAACTCCAACTCTGCGAAAAAGATTTTTTACAAACTGAACAGCTGTAAGCTTTTTCTCCTGTGTGACATTTCATGTGTGTCTTCAGATCTGCCTTGCAGGCAAATTTTTTCCTACAGTTAGAGCAGCTAAATGACCGCTGTCTTGTCTCCTTCCAAAAATCACTATCAACACTGTCATCAGTCTCTGGTTGTAAAAGTGGATGTGAGTTCCTGGCTGGTTCTGGTCCTCCACAGTCCTCTCCATCAGCTTCTGTTTCCATGTGTTGAGTTTGTCTCTGATGAAGCTGTAAGGACTGAGCTTCCTCTTCATCATCTTCACTCTTCACAGGGACAGAAGTGAATGGGAACTTGGTGATATCAGCCTCCTCCAGCTCTTGAAGCTTCTCTCCCTCCTGACTGCTCCACAGGTCCTCCTGTTCCTCTTTAATGTGTGGGGGGGGCTCTGGCTCCTGCTGGTCCACACTGGAGCTACACTCCTGCTGCTCCTCTTCACCAACAATCACTTTAAGAACGTCTGGAGGTAAAGCTGAAACACAGACAGACAGCCGTTAATGGGAGTCTCAGCAATACTTTGCTAATTAGCCGATTTCACTGAGTCCCCAAAGGTCATCATACAAAACTGAGCTGTTACACTACCACCCTTAAATAAACTCATTCCTCCACGCTGCTCCAGCTGGTGGTTGAGATGAAAACTGAGCTGAAGGAAACATTTGAGAGCATAGTGCCAAACTCAGACCCGCGGACCAAATCCGGCCCCTTGCAAATTTTGATCCAGCCTGAATACCAATTTATGTTCACAATGAATTTTGGCCCAACTAGTTGTGAACCAAACAAAAAAGGGTAACACCTTACTTGAAGGTATCTACATAAGAGTGACATGACACTGTCATGACACACAGAGTTTCATTTTCAGGCTGTGAAACCGGCTGCTGGGAGTCAGCGTTGTGGTAGCTGCTTATAAAAATTAAATCTTTGTTTTGCTTGATTTGCTCAATTCTACAATGGCTAAGAAACTTTTTTGCTGACTTTTTTAGGGCTTTACATCGACCAAGCTGTAAGTGAGAAGACTATATGAGATTCTCATTTCCTGTGTGACACCCCTGGCTTAGAGTATGTGTCAACTCCCGCTGACATCTGGACTAGCCACAATACAAATTTTTAGGCATGACTGTGTCACGAACCAGCTCAAATTCAAGACAAAAGAAGGGAGACCACACAGAATTAAGGATTAAATTAAAGCCAATTTACAGTATTTAACCCATAATAAATCTTACTGAAAACTAGTGATCGACCGATTATCGGCCCGTTTTTTTGGCAGTTTGCAGATTATCTGTATTGGTGTTTATTTGCCTGATAACCGATATGTTAATTAGGGCTGAACGATTTTTGAAAATAATCTAATTGCGATTTTTTTCAAAAATATTGAGATTTGATTATTTTTTAAGCTCTTTGTCTTCTGTATTATTCAACAAAAAACAGCAATAAATCATTGTAGAATATGAACACAAGATTAGATAGATTAAACCAGTGGTTCTCAACCTTTTTTGTGCCAGCGCCCCCCTATCCATTATCCAGGTCCCTAACGCCCCCCATCAAATATTATGTAGGCTAAATGCCCCGAATATTAATGATTACGCCCCAATATAGGCCCATTATTGTTGTTACTATTGTTATCAAAAATACTCAAAAAATCAAATCATTGAATGACAAACAACACATGTATTAGTTTCCCAGGTATCAAAAAGCTATGTGAATAGAAAATATATATATTTACAGGTTTTTAAAAAAATGCAACCATTTGACATTCAAATTAAATAACAGCACCCAATCAGAACGACTGGATATATAACATTAAAACTATAAATAGGTATTATCAAAAGGCCTGCTGCATGGTGTGAACCTCAGCACCTTTAGAAGATGACTATAATTTGAATGTCCTTTTTTGTTTGTGAAGTGACCTTGGGTGTCATGAAATGAGTTTTAAATAAAATGTATTATGCTTATTATTATTATTATTATTATTATTACAAACACTAACAGTAGCCAATCAGAAACAGCTAGCAATTTAACATTCAAATCTATTTTTCATTCAAATCTAAAATCGAATTGTTCCAACGGAAAACAAGCTGGCACTTATCAAGGGGTAAGCAGAAGGATCACATACACACACACACACACACACACACACGCGCACACACACACACGCACACACACATACAGACTAGAGGTGGGCGATATATCGTTTAGACGATAATATCCAAATTGTTGTCTGGACGATATGCAAAATTGGGATATCGAATATTTCATAATTTGTACAATCCGACCCCCCAAACATGAAAAGAGCTGAAGGAAGTTAAAGAGAAAACAAATAGCGCACACTATAACCTTCTAAACAATTATATGTAGCGATTTTAATACTGTAGGGGTGTTTGACTGTATTTTTTGTACAAAATCACGATCGTCCCGCACAAGAGTAAGCTGCTACTAGTTCTTACCTTGCGCGTTATGACGTTCACTCATGTCAACAAAGATGGCGGTGCGCGACTGTGCAGCGGCTCTCCTCTCGGTGTATATTTATACAAGTACGTACACAGGGTTTCTGCAGGTATCAGCAAATCTCATTTCATGCTTTTTCATGCCCTTTTTCATGCCACTTTAAACTAATTTCATGCCCATGTCCAACTGCAGATTAGGGCTGCAGCTATCGATTATTTTAGTAATCGAATATTCTACCGATTATTCCATTGATTAATCGAGTAATCGGATAAGAAATACTTAGTAAGAAATACTTACTAAACAGCAACAGTAAATATTTATTATTGCTGTTTACTAAAAAAAAGGAAACCTGTCGCTTGTATATCAGGGCTCCACACTAACTTTTTGCCTTGGTTGCACTGGTGCGCCTAACTTTTTTTATTTAGGTGCACCAGCACAAAATTTAGGTGCACCCAAATTTTTTCTTGCATCGCCGTAACGCTGAATGGCGATACACGATATTTAGCTCTGTATTTTTTTACAAAGTGGGCTAAATGTTCAGTTTTAAGTCAAAGCCACTTTTCACAAGCTCTTTTATTAAAACAGATTGTGATTAAAATAAAAATCAAGGACAGGATTTCCTTTACCAGTTTGAAAATATACAGCTGCAACACATTTAAATGAAAGTTATCTAAAATAAATAGCCTAGGATATATATAAAAAATATATATCTGAGAAAGCTCCTTCATAAGCTTTTCAACAACAATAACAGACTGATTAAAAGAGAAAGAGGACGCCCGGATAGCTCAGTTGGTAAATATAGAGGTTTGACTCCGACCTGCGGCCCTTTCCTACATGTCATCCCCCCCCCCTCTCTCGCCTTTCATGTCTTCAGCTTTCCTATCAAAATAAAGGCCGACATCTTTAGGAAAAAGAACGACCTAAAGACCGAGGGAGGGCGATGGACTGAAGCAGGCTATGCTAGGCTACTCAGAGAGTGACGGCTGACTCATTAGCGGCGTTACACCCGTCTTGTGTAGACTATGAAATGTCTGTATCGTCACTGCGATGCATTTTTATGAACTATGATCAATCAGGCTCCGTCTTACACGCTATTACTCAACCAACTGAAGTTAGTTGCATTTAATAACTTCTAATGTGTGTTTCGCCGTGGCGGCCGCAGTAACAGAGAGTTACCAGCGGAAACACTGGTACCAACACAGGTTTCCCTCTCATACTTAACAATATAAAGCTGTGTTAATAACAATTAAAACTGTAGACAAATGTCGGGAGTTTGGACCAGCGGCGCTGTGTCTCTCCATGTTGCAGGTGAGCCGGCCGGTGTGTGAGTGAATGGGGGGGCTGCGCGGAGGAGAGATCCAAACACTTTCCAGAAGGAACGGGTCATGTACCGCAACATTAAACCATATCCATATAAACGACATTGCTTAGTTAGTGGAGAGGCAGCGGATGCAATAACGTTAGGTGCACCGGTGCGACCTAGGAAAAATGTAAGTCGCACCCTTACAAATTTTGGTCGCATTTGCGACCAAATTGGTCGCACTCTCGAGCCCTGTAAAAGACTGGTTTCCTTTTTTAGAAAAAGCAGCATTTTTTATTGCCAAATTCCAAGACCCTTAAAAAGAAATTCATTACAATAGTACATTTTTTGTGGCCCAAATGTTAATATTTTTCACCCAATTCCCCTTCTTGCCTCTGGCTCTTTACACTGGATATGCAAAAGAGCTGTTCACTGACCAGAGGGTTTACAGCAGGGCTACTCAACTACACTGTTCTGGGGGACACATTCTCAGAAGCCTAATACACAGTGATGAGCATTGTAGATATATCTATGGTGAGGAGAAAGAATAAAGAATGCATGATGACGTCATTCACGTGCATATTAAGTAGCCACGCTGGGGGGAGGAGCCGCTGTGTCTCCGGCAGCAGCTACATTTCCAAAGATTAGAAGCAAACTAATAAAAAGTTACACTACAAACCGACAGCTTTCATTTTAGCTTGGTAAAACATTGCTATTAGCAGAGTAGCATGCTGTAGGCTAGTTGTGTAAACAGCGCGGTGGACGAGAGCAGCAGACGTTAGCTACCTTGTGTCGGGTTGGCTCCGTGGAATGGATGAGTACTCTGGATGTTTGTTACAGAGGTGATGTAGCAGCATGTTTGCAGCTTAAAATGGTCCCAAACTTTCTGTTGTTTTCTCTCGCCTGTCTCGTCAGTCAGTCTTGTGTTTATGTCAGTTCTTGTGTTGTGTCCGCAGAAACACACACCTCTTGTGCGCTAGTAATAATCATCCGTGCGGAAGATTTACGACTTCGTGCACCAGCCGTAAAAAAAGGCAATTAAAAGGTTCCGCCTGTCAACCATTACGCTATACTTCTGATCGAAATTAGATTTCGATGTTTATATAATCAAAATAAATCGTGAAAAACAATGGTTTTTATTCCATCAAGTTTACATATTTTTTAATGCCTTTGAACATCAAAGTTAATGCTTTTTCATGCCATTTCAGGCCTGAATTTTCACAAAATCTATTTAATTACTTTTCATGCTTTTTAATGACCCGCGGAAACCCTGGTAGAGCCACACTGAACTAATCAATACAGGACCACGATACAACACAGCCGTTCCGAGAGCCTTCCAGGCGGCTCATAACATCCCGGAGGACATAGCCTGACCGAGCCCTCCAGCTTGTTGTCGGCGCTAGCACGCCGAGCTAGCTATCTACCGGCAGAATGAGAAAATAACTCCGGCAAGAGTCAGACCAGAGGCGGAGGACTGCATTTTTGTGCACAATGAATGGAGTAACAACAGCAGGATCGTTGCCCAGCACGCCTCACCTGACCTGGAGCCGTGTCGGTAATATACTGACCAATTTATTTACTACGAAAACAGCACACTGCCGTCTACATAGCCCCCGATGCTAACGTTAGCAAAAGTTTGGTTCACTGCTAACCATAGTGAACAAACTGCAGCGCGATCACCTGGATACGGGATACAGGGGACTTTAACAAGGCGTCCTTAAAGTCTGTTCCCCTCCAGCTTTCTCCCAGCATGTAGATTGTGTTACTAGAGGGAAGAACACACTAGACCATGTATACTCTAACATCAAAAAAACACACAGAACTGCACCTCTCCCTCACCTGGGCCAGTCAGATCACATCCAACTCCTGATCCCAGCATAAATCCCGGTCAGAAGGACTATACAGCCAAGTAGGACTATCAGAACCTAGTCTGACCCGGCCCTGTCCCAGCTCCAGGACTGCTTCCAATAAGGACATGGTTGTGTGCAATATGTTACAGAACAGAGCCCTTTGTTTATTGTTATGATTTCATCTTGCTTGTACATTTTCCCAAGAGAACCACTGAAATAGCCTCCGAACAGGGCTTCTTTTAACTTCTAGAAGGATTTCAAAAATATCGTCTGAATATCGATATCGAAAAAAAATATCGAGATATTCATTTTTGTCAATATCTCCCACCCCTAATACAGACAAGTATTTTGGTGATGACAAACGACTTGAAGAACGACACCTACTGCCGAATGGAAATAAGTTTACAACCTTTGAAAGTTAGTGAGAGTCCTTTTCAAATGCTTAGAAGAGTCTAGTTTTGTTTGCTATCGCCTGCTGCGAGTAAATAGCAGAAAAAAACGTTTGGAGAAAACACAACCCCACATCGCGCTGTGTTTTGTGGAGGTGTGAGAATCCCGTACAGTAAACCGTGACACCACTGCCTCTATGGCTTCCATAAGAAAGTTTTAAAACACCAAACACAAGCCCTAAACTGGCCGGGAGTTTGGGGAACAGCTGACTGTTTGACCAAACAACAAAGCACAGTCGATAGCTCTCGCACGTCTCTTTTCTTTCTCTCTTTCTCCGTGAAATGAAGCTGCTTTCAGGTACAGTAGGAAACGTTGTGTTTAATAAACCATCTGACGAAAAGGTGTTACGGTTAACTATAAAGTCTACTTGTGCTACATTGGGGGGGTTAAAGAACACAACAGGACGTCGCGGCGATTGCTTTTTTTTTTTTTTTTTTATCTGAACGCAGCTTCACGTAGCAGCTACAGAGCTCATTTAAGATGATGCTCTGACGTCCCGTTTCCATGAAGGCAGCACAGAGCTGCGCCAAACAAAGCTGACAGAAGCACAGAGAAGTTAGGATACCCGTCTCGTCCAGTCGCAGTGCTGTAAACTGGCAGCTTTTAATGTTGCAGACTACTTATTCTTTAGTAGTTTAAGTGTAAATCTGTATTGTTATTGTGAATCTTTGGTTTAAACTAGCTTTCAAACAAACGCCACCCAAGTGCACCTCAACGCCCCCCTTTCCAAAATATTGCTTCCAACGCCCCCCATCATCTTCTGAACGCCCCCTGGGGGGCGGTACCGCCCCCGTTGAGAAACACTGGATTAAACAAACTGTTCTTTCCTGGAGGCTAGGTCTGTATGTGATGATGAAATTAGGTGATGCATGAATTTATATGAATGACATCTTTTATTTAACTACTTCAATCACAGTAGAATATTGAGCACTGACCAAGCCTGGTGGAAACATTCATATGAAAGTCAGAAACAAATCACACTAAAGTGCAGATTGCAGAAATATAAAAACAAATGTGGCTTTACCACACTTAGTAGTATTTAGATTATTTAATTATTATTTACATAGACATATGTAAACATGTGGATTGCACTTTTTAAACACTGTCTTTGAACTTTACTAGACAGTTAAATAAGTAAAATTATATACATCGGTGTATTTTCTTTTACAGCGCACACAGAGGAGCTGCCTCCAGCCCCTCCCTCCCCTCATGAAGTTGCGTGCCGTGTGCATGACAGCGTCAACGACGTTGCACTTGCTCTCAGAGAGGCTATTGTTACGTTAGTATTAGCATGCAGGTGTTGCCGTGGGATTAACTGTACTAATAAAACTGTTGAAACACCGCGGCCCACGCTGCTGTGAAAACTCCCCGAACGTCATTTATCAGAGTTTGGTTGTTACCCCTCTCAGTGGCAGTCTCCTCCACTCCATATTTTAATAACGGAGCTAACCGCTAACTGGAGCTAACCGCTAATCAGAGCTAATCGTTGCTAACCGAGCCTTCAGTTCTGCGTGCCTGTATTCATTAACTGCATGTATGGACTGGAGACCCAATAAAACCCTTACAAGTTTTAAACTACAACTCAGACAGAAATCTGCTCAAAGTACGTTGTACCGTTAGCGTGCTAAGTTGATGCTTTCTCTGCGGAGTGCAGACTGATTTGCTCTCGTGAGTCACATGACCAAATCGCAGCCTTTGCGATTAGGAAATCACATTTTAACATATCGCGATATTATCGCAAATGCAAATAATCCTTCAGCCCTAATCAAGACGCATAATCGCTTTTTAGCGCATTTATTAACGCAATTCGCCCGCCATTGACCTACATTACGAGTGAATTGTCGCTGTAGCAAGTAGTATAAAGGGACGTAAGTCCGTTTATTGTTTTCCTAAGTGTTTCTGTCGTTATTTTCCGTGTTTTTGTAGCTTTTTGTGTTATTAAAGCCATTCCCTGTGTTCTTTTCCTAAACCCAAACTTTTTTTTTTTCACACACGTGTGACGTTGTTCTCGCGATAGTACATCACATTCTCGTGATAACACGCAACGTGGCAACGCCACGTGGTGTGTATGCAGAGCTGTACAGTAACGAAGTAGAACTACTTCACTGACTTCTGGTTATGGAGCGGTGCTGAGAAGCAGTGTCGTGGGGACCCTCCTGCAGTTGTCAAGTTAAATCCTTAACAATCTACTCACATGCATTGTTTGCTGTGAAGGGGTGTACCTAGTTGAAGTTTGAAGATGCCTAAAGGGAAGAAAAAAGCCAATAGAGAGAAAACCAGCACTGAAGAACAGGATATGCTGCTGGAATCGCACCACGCTGTAGCCGCGGGAGGAAAGGAGGAAAATGGTGTCTACGACTCGGCTAGAGACGAGGATTCTACTCCCAGTAATGCAGATGTCATGAATGCAATCAAAGGTATGGAAAACGCATTCAAGGGGATGGAAAACCGAGTCTCAAATAAAATAGACAGCATATTCTCGCTAATCAAGGAAGTTGCAGACAGAGTGAAGAAAGCAGAGGAACATACTTCGGGGGCTGAATACGAGGCTGCTCGTCTGCGTGCTCATACAAAATCATTGAAAACTCAGGTGAAATTACTGATGGAAAAAGCTGATGACATGGAGAACCGGAATCAGAGGAACAATCTGAGAATCGTGGGTTTGCCAGAAAACGAAGAAGGACGAGATGCGGGTGGGTTTTTGGAGAAATGGCTGCCAACACTTCTGGAATTGGATGCTAACGCCCCGCTAGCTTTGGAGCGAGCGCACAGAGTCGGACTGCCGCGGCGGCAAATGGTAAATGCAGCAGTTCCCCCGCCAAGAACCCCTATAATGAAGTGCCTGAACTACAGACAAAAAGAACAAGTATTGAGAGCAGCTAAAGCCAAGGGCAAGCTTATATATAAGGACCAATCCATTCGATTCTATCCAGATAGAAGAAACAGAGGGCCTATGATGAGGTGAGGAGACGAGTTCGCAACAAGGGGATCAACAAACACAGGATTGTCTTTCCTTCCCAGGTCCTTCTCACACACCGGGAGAAATCCACACTATTTGACAACCCTGCTGAGGTGGAACGCTACATGGAAGGATTGGACAAGGAGTAGAAATTAGAACTACAGGTTGAACTGCCGGCCTCTTTTTTGTTTATGCCAGAGATAATTCAGGTAATTAGATTCCTTATCTCACTCTCAGAATGAAGCCTTATGGATTAATAAGGCAGCCTACCTTTTTTTTGTTTTTTTTGTCAATTTATGCAGGCAGTAGCCTGCAAAGTTAATCTTAGCCTATGCGGTGCCTGCTATTTTTTTTATTACTTGTCTCAACATGACGGGATGAGATATGTTCGCCTTATAGACTGGACAAAGTTGTCAGCTGTTTCTATTTTGACAAACTCTGAATGCATAGGCTACTAGTACAATATGGCATTACTGCCTTCTGTTAAGACTAAGGTAGCTGTTTCTTATTATTTCCTCTGTTTTTTTTTTTCTTTTTTTCCCTTTTTTACATATGCGTATCTTTGGATGGTAAATGTATGGAGTTCACAGCTATAATGCTGACAAATATGCTGCACAGGTTCTGCGGTTAAAAACAGGAGTAGAAGTGGACTAGCAAGGTTTTGGGTTGTGTGAAGTTAGGAGAGGGGATTCCAGCGCCTGTGTGTTCCTCACTGGTGTGTGGACCATACAGCTGCATGTAGGGAGTGAACGGTTGGGGGGAGGGGGTAATCCACAGCGGATGGAGAGGAGTTTTATGGGATTCAAGTTCTAGTTAAGTGTATGTGTATCTTTCTGTGTTTGTTTTCCTTTTTATATTATGTTTGTGCTTCTCAAGGCTCAATGAATATGTTACAGAAAAAATGTTTGGTCATAACACCTATGAAAGGGGATGTCTGAGACTGGAAAGGTAAAGTTCCTTACATGTAATTGTAGGGTAATGGGTAACATTAAAAAAGTTAAACAAGTAATGGACAGAATCAAACACTTACAGGCAAAAGTGGTCTTCTTACAGGAAACTCATATGAAGGCAGGAGATACAGTTAGAATACAGGAGGAGATGGCAGGGTCAGTCTAGTTGCTATACTTCAAACGCAAGAGGGGTAGGCTAATGATTCTAATTCATAAATCCATTCCCATACAGGTTGACAAAATAACTAAAGATCCAGCAGGTAGATTTATAAATGTTCAAGGATTTTTTTTCTCAGATAAAATCAATTTAATTAATGTTTATGGCCCTAATGACGATAATCCTAATTTTTACAGTGATTTATTTCTCAAAATCTCTAATTTATCAGGCCAATACTTCATAGCAGATGATATGAATTGCACTTTGGACCCAATAAAAGATCGTTCAACGGGGCATTAATAATACACATACCAAATCAAGAAAACTGATTCAACAGTTCATGAAGGATTTAAATCTGCTGGATATTTGGAGATATCTTAACCCTAACTCAAGAGCGTACTCATGCTACTTTAGTACTCACCAAACATACTCACGTATCGATTATTTTTTAATTTCTGCACCATTGCTTCCCAAGGTCTGTGATTGTCAACATCATGGTGTGGTTATCTCAGACCATGCAGCAGTAGCATTAATGTATATCAACAGCAAATTGGTGAACGACCCTCCTAAATGGCGTTTTCAAACAGGATGGCTCCAGGATCCATCATGCATAGAATTTCTAGGTAAACCGATAGACCTATACTTTATTATTATGTTTCCTGATGGAACTTCAATTGTAGTTATAACAATTGAGGGTCCATCAGGAAACATAATATATCCAGTTGAGATCAATGAAACATTTAGAGAGTATTATAAAAAGTTGTATAGTGCAGATTGCTCTCCTAACTTAGAATTTCAAACACAGTTCTTAGATGGCTTAAGTGTCCTAATTTGCAGTGGTACTATTGGGCTGCAAAATTAAGAACCATCATGTTTCACTTTTCTTCCCAAGCTACTCCCTCTTCGGTGGATATGGAATCATCTGCAATCACATCTGACCTGCCTCTAAGTTTGTATCTATATTCCTCAGAACTCAAGGACCATAGAAAAAACATTTCTAACCCAAGTCTTAAATATGATAAATGTATGGTATGAAATTAAGAAGTATTTAGGCATCCCCAATACCCTGTCTTGTTACAGCCCCATCTGGGGCAATACAAGGTTTAAACCAGGCCGACTGGATGCAGATTTTAAAATATGGTCAGATAAGGGGATTAAGACAGTAGCAGATCTATATTCCTCCAGTAAACTTATGTTGTTTGAGGAATTGGTTCGTACATTCGATATATCCACGTGCCAAACTGCTATAGACTCTGTGGCTCCATTGAAAACTAGGCAATCTAAAACTAAAGTTGAATCCTGGCGAAATGACTCTACCCGTGTTGTCAGACGTGAGTGCCGCAGGGCTGAGTGAAAATGGAAAAAGGATAAACTACATGTATCTTTGCAAATGTTAAGGGAATGCTGGCAGTATTACCAGACAAGTTTGAAAGAAGCTAAAAGGAAATATTTCGCTGAAATTATTCTGTCAAATTGTAACAAGCCTCATGTTTTATTTAAGACTATTGACTCAGTTCTCAATGTACCGCTGTCTGTTTTGATGCCTCCTATGGTGTATGTGAAAAGTTTCTTCTCTTTTTTATTGATAAGGTCACTACCATTAGGGCTCAAATCTCACCTTCGGCTTATGACCCCTCAATCCCTGTCCTCTGCTCTGCTGTCTTTGACAAGTTTGAGCCTGTGACTTTGTCTGTTTTACAGAAGATTGTTGGGCATTTGAAGCCCTCAGGTTATCCAAATGATACTATCTCTCCTCTGCTTTTTAAGGAGGTTGTTCCTACTATAGGGCCATCTATTCTTGCAGTTTTAAATAGTAGCCTTTCCTCAGGGGTGGTCCCTAAACTTTTGAAACATACAGTAGTGCAACCTTTAATTAAAAAACCTGGGCTAGACCTATATCCAAACTATCCTTTATGGCAAAAATCCTTGAAAAGATAGTTTGCAGTCAATGAATGGCCTTCTTGGATGAGCACAATATTCTTGAAGTTTTCAAATCTGGTTTTAAAACCCTACATAGCACAGAATCGGCTCTTCTAAAAGTTTTTAATGATATTCTTTTAGCTACTGAATCTGGGAATTGTGTTATTCTGGTGCTTCTTGATCTGACTGCTGCTTTTGACACAGTGGACCATGAAATCCTGATTTCTCGTTTGGAGCGGTGGGTGGGCATCAGGGGCATTGCACTGAAATGGTGCAGGTCCTATTTGGAAGGTAGAACTTTCTGTGTCAGCTGTGGAGATTTTGTGTCCTCCTCTGCTCGTCTGTCTTGTGGGGTTCCACAGGGCTCAATTTTAGGCCCTCTTCTCTTCTCTCTTTATCTACTTCCACTTGGTTCCATACTTAAAAAGCATGGTATGTCTTTTCACTGTTAGGCAGATTACAGTCAGATCTATGTCCCTCTTAAAAATAATGAAACTGTTGGTGCATTACTTAAGTGTTTTGATGACATAAAGGCCTGGATGGCTCTTAACTTTTTAAGTTTTAATGAAAGTAAGACAGAAGTGATGTTTTTTGGTGGCACCGCTGGGACCCCTTGGGCTGATTTGGGTTCCTTGAGTCAATATATTATGCCAACAGTCACTAATCTAGGGTTTAAAATTGACCCTGATCTTAAGATGGACAGACAGATTAGGTCAGTGGTTAAAACAATTTTTTTTCATTTAAGGCAATTGGCCAAAATAAAGCCATTCCTTTCTAGGCAGCACTTTGAGACAGTAATCCACGCCTTTGTCACCACTCGGCTGGATTACTGTAATGCACTGTACGTGGGGGTCCTCTATTGCTCGTCTCCAGTTGGTGCAAAACGCTGCTGCACGTCTTTTAACTGGAACACGTAAATACGAGCACATTTCCCCCATTTTATCGTCACTGCATTGGCTGCCTATATATCAAAGAATCCATTTTAAGATTCTTTTATTTGCTATTAAATGCCAAAATGGCCTTGCCCCTCCTTACATCTCTGAGCCACTACACCCCTATAGACCCACCCGTTCTCTCAGGTCAGCCGATCAACTGCTCCTAATTGTGCCTAAAACAAAGCGCAAGCTAAAAGGGGACCGTGCTTTTTCTGTAGCAGCTCCTAAATTGTGGAACGATTTACCTCTGCACATTAGACAGGCATCCTCACTGTCTATTTTTATCTTTAAGTCTCTTCTTAAAACCCACCTTTATTCTTTGGCCTTTCACAACTGAAATTGACAATTCATGTTTGGTTATATTGATCATATTGGTTCATTGTATGGTTGGTTATTGTTTTTATTTGTATTATATGGGTCGTGTGAGTTGTGTATTTAGGGCTTGTATGTATTCATTTATTGTTTTACTGTACAGCACTTTGTGTCCTCTTTGGATTTTAAAGTGCTCTATAAATACATTTTTGATTGATTGATTGATATCTACACAACATTTCTTTTAAATTCCTACAAATAAGGAATTTCATTTTCATTTCTCAAAGTTACTCTTTAGATATGCCATCTTTATCAATATTAGAGAAGGAAGTGGTAAAAGATTGTTATAGCAGAGGCTTGATTTCACTACTATATGGCATTATAGTGTCAGGGTCACAGGACTCAAACTTGAAGCATGGAAGAAGGATTTAAAAGAGGACATCCATGTGAATGACTGGATGAAAGTGTGCAAGGAAGTTCAAACCCAGACAGTAAATGTCAGACTGAAACTATTGCAATATAAATGGCTGATGCGAACTTACAAAACTCCCACCACGTTACACAAATAATGAAAATATCCCGGACACGTGTTAAATGTATCACTTTTAAAAGGCACTCTATTCCATTGCGTTTGGGAGTGTGCGTCCATCCATGCTCTGCTGGGCCACGCTACATCCTGTAACACCCTGCAGCGCACTGATATGACATGACAACCTGATCTCACAGAATTCCGTAAAATGGGCACGGACCCTTAACTCAAAATCCGTGGCAGTTTAACGGAATTGCAACAAAATCCGTTAAACTGTCATGGAATAATTCCGTTAAATGAACACGGATTGCCAACGGATCGCCAAATTCCGTGATGGGCCCACGGAAGAATTCCGTGTAATGAACACGGATCGCCGAAAACGAAATACGGGCTTACGTGACACGCGGATCGCCGGAAAAAAACGGTGGGTGGGCTTACGGTTCCGTGACACGCGACAACAACGGGACGGTTGGGTTCAGGAAAAGGTTGTGGGTGGGCTTACGGTTCCGTGACACGCGAAAACAACGGGACGGTTGGGTTCAGGAAAAGGTCGTGGGTGGGCTTACGGTTCCGTGACACACGCGGGACACGCTTAAAAAAAAATAAAAAAATAAAAATAAAAACACAACCGACAAACGCCACACGCGGGACGCGAACTCCGCTCTGTTGAGTGAAAGTCCTGTGTTTTACCCATCCACCACCCCAACCAACCTCCTTACGCGGAATTCCGGCCTTACATACTACTCACTACCGTGCCACGTCATCTTCTCATTGACTTTACATTGACATTGTTTTCCGTGGTGGCCACACGGAATTTTCACACATTCCGTACCACCACCACGGAATGAGCTGTTACCAGTCCGTGCCCATTTTACGGAATTCAGTGAGACCAGGCTGGACATGAACTACTACGACTACCATTTGAAGTCACTGTTCCATTATTAATGTGACTATTACTACCACTGTTCATCACATCCCCAACCGGCACCGTCAGACACCACCTACCAAGAGCCTGGGTGTGTCCGAGGTTTCTTCCCAAGAGGGAGTTTTTCCTCGCCACTGTCGCACTGCTTGCTCTTGAGGGAATTACTGTTATTGTTGGGGCTTTGTAAATTATAGAGTGTGGTCTAGAACTACTCTATCTGTAAAGTGTCTTGAGATAACTCGTGTTATGATTTGATACTATAAATAAAACTGAATTGAATTGAATATAATGAAATTTTGGAAAGATGTGAAATGCATAATAGATAAAATCCTGAATATCAATATACCAATTTCTGCAAAATTATTTATATTACATCTATACCCTCTAAACATACCATTGAAAAGTAAAGAATACACATTAATAGACATACTTACAAGCAAAACGTCTTATTGCTTTACACTGGAAGAACATAAAGGCGCCAAGTATAGGTAACTGGCTGAAAGAAATGGCAATAAGTACTGTACAGGCCAAAAGTTTGGACACACCTTCTTATTCAATGCGTTTCCTTTATTTGCATGACTATTTACATTGTAGATTCTCACTGAAGGCATCAAAACTATGAATGAACACATTTATGTACTTATCAAAAAAGTGTGAAATAACTGAAAACATGTCTTATATTCTAGTTTCTTCAAAGTAGCCACCCTTTGCTCTGATTACTGCTTTACACAATCTTGGCATTCTCTTGATGAGCTTCAAGAGGTAGTCACCTGAAATGGTTTTCCAACAGTCTTGAAGGAGTTCCCAGAGATGCTTAGCACTTGTTGGCCCTTTTGCCTTCACTATGCGGTCCAGTTCACCCCAAACTATATCGATTGGGTTCAGGTCCGGTGACTGTGGAGGCCAGGTCATCTGGCGCAGCACTCCATCACTTAGCTGATTGGTTCTTGCCATAATATGAATTCTAACAGTTAACACAATATGGCTGTCGGTTGTGTATCAACCTGACTTCCGCACAACACAACTGATGGTCCCAACCCCATTAATAAGGGAAATAATTCCACTAAATAACCCTGACAAGGCACACCTGTGAAGGTAAAACCATTTCAGGTGACTACCTCATGAAGCTCATTGAGAGAACACCAAGGGTTTGCAGCGCTATCAAAAAAGCAAAGGGTGGCTACTTTGAGGAATCTAAAATATATAATGTTTTCAGTTATTTCACACTTTTTTGTTAAGTACATAATTCCATATGTGTTCATTCATAGTTTTGATGCCTTCAGTGAGAATCTACAATGTAAATAGTCATGAAAATACAGAAAACGCATTGAATGAGAAGGTGTGTCCAAACTTTTGGCCTGTACTGTATGTCTATGAAAAAGGTATCTTATATTGTGAAAGGTAAATATGGGAGGTTTGAGGAGGTCTGGAACCCTTTTTTATTCTTTCTTGAACGTGGGGAAAATGATGTACCAATGTCTGATTAAGAAGTTGTGTCAAACATAAGATGTGATGAGAAGCTTATCTTTTTTATTTATTTATTTATTTTATGTCTTTACTTTTTTTTTTTTATTATTCTTGGTGTCTGTCATTTGCATCTGTTTTTCTTAGATGCTGAATGGCTTTGTATGTGTGTGTAAAAAAAGTTTTGATAGGTTAAAAAAAATCAATAAAAAATATTGATGAAAAACAAAAATAACTACTTCACCACTCTACTTAAGTACTAAAAGGCTGTATCTGTACTCTACTGGAGTATTCTTTTTTTCTCCTACTTCCACTTTTACCTGAGTACATATTTTTGATGAATAAAATACTTTTACTCCGAAAAAAGTTTTATGTGCTGCATCGTTACTCGTTACTGTTATGAATTCCTCAAGCTACGGAGACTGTGTAGGTTACAGTGTGTGTAGTTACGGCTACGTTAGTTACGTACGCTAATTACGTAAGAAATCCCAGAGATCGCGTTGTGTTTCTTTTCATTACGGTTGCCCGTTGAGAAGTCAGAGACAATGTAAGGTTGTACTCTTTCTATTTAGCTATTGTTGCAGCAGAGTAATCTATTCCTGAGTTGTTTCAGTCTGCAGTGAGTACTGAATGTTAGCTGTTTGACCCTGTGATGTGAAGCTGCTAGTTTATCTGTATTTTGCTAGCATAAAAATAGGGTTGTCTTGCTGCAGTTAATTGCGCTTGCTTACCACTAGGGCGGCAGTATATAAGTGCGGCCCTCTCTCTCGCGCCCCAATGCTGCATCATTTCCGGGTCAGGTGTTTGGGCTGTGCAGGTAATGCTCTGCGCTACTGCTGCGGCTATTGCTTTGTTTCATCTTTTAATGACTGTGTCTTCATGCTTAAAGCCTGCGTGTTTTCACTGCAGAGCAGCGACTGAGTGCTCCGTGCGCCGTGCTCCGTTTTATTCTTTGGTTCTCTCAAGCGGTGGTAAGTGTCCGTTCTCTTGCTCTCTGTGTTGAACCGAATGCTATCCTGTAGCTAATGCTAGTGTGGTCACAGATAGATGTCTGCTGCTGTGTGGGGGTCCGTGTACGTTTTGATAGTTTGTTTTTTCGTTTGTTTTTTCGTTTGTTTTTTCGTTTGAACCACCAAACAAAATAACCAGCTGTTTTTCGTTTGTCGTTTCAAACCAAAAACAAAGAAACGGTAAAAAAAAGAGCTGTTCTCCGTTTTTGGTTTCTGAATCAAAAAACAAAAAACGACTAAACCAAATTCAAATAACGGTCCGATTTTGGTTTTTTGAAATTCCTTTTTTCATTTCTCAGTTTGAATATCTACATTAAAAGAAAGACATGTTGGCCACGTGACCCGGAAGTAATAGTAAATATAGCCTATAAAAATAAAAGCCTAGCTTTTAGAACGGTCATAATATGCAGCATAACGTCTACCAGAGTAACGTTAGAAGAAAAAACAAAAAACAATAAATAGGCTTATATAAACCTGGACCAAAAGAAATATGTTAGAAACAGTAGTTTATTACAGTGATTTAATATTGTGCCTATCCACGCATCACCAGTCACGTTTAATGCGCGCATTGTTTGCAGAGATGGCAAAAGTACTCACTTCCCGTACTTAAGTAGAAGTACAGATACTTGTGTTAAAAAATACTCTGGTAAAAGTAGAAGTACTGATTTAACTTATTTACTTAAGTAAAAGTAACAAAGTACAGGCTTTGAAATGTACTTAAAGTATAAAAGTAAAAGTAGCCTTGCGAATGACGACCACTTTTTATGCAAAGCTACCTGGACCACACACACATTACTAGAGTGCAAGATGAGAAACTTCAGTAGACATAAAAACCAGGCTCTTAGTATGCCATTGTCTACATTTTAAATGGATGTCTGCCAAGGCTTAAAACATCACATATATGATTATTGTGACAGAGACTGGGACTCCAGCTTAATAAGATTCTGACTGAGTAGCAAGATATGAATTCAATTGTGATTCTGTGATAATTCACAGATCCAGTTTCTCTTTTTTAATCTTCCCCTTAACATTCGAAGGAATCTACATGTATGTGTGTGTGCACAAATATAGAAAGAAAATAAAGGATACAATATGAATTACTAAGCATAGATTAATTAAGAAGTTCCCCATACTTTTAGAGTTACAGCACATTGGCCAGGAGTCATACTTGATGCCTACTTGATGCCTACTAGCCTATTTAACATCTCTCTCAGATAAGGCCAGGGATGATTAATGTCTAGCTGCTTGTCTGCCTAATCTCTGGGATCTCAGTTTTCTTCATTTTCAAATCGCAAATGAATGCAGAATGCCGCGAGTCTGTCGAGTCGTCTTGTAGGCTAGTGGTGCGTTACATGCAACGTACAGTTTCCCATCCAAGTAGATTGAATTCGGTATTGATGACGCGAAAAATAATAACCGTAACTCCAGTGAAATTATTTGAAACTTGTTAGTGAGGACTAGATTAGGACTGTAATCTGATGCTGGTTTCCAACTTCGCCCCCCCAGGTGGGTCTGTTAATACACAGACAGAGACAACTCTTTTGATGCTTCATTACAATCAAGCAACGTGAAACTTAGCTAACAGGTGAAGAACACAAACAACAAATTCACTTGCTAACTTACTTTAAATGTGCAAGAACTATAGACTAATAATACAACAACAGGCTTAAATGAACTGACAACATAAGTTATAAGACTTACAGTTCTCAAGGACGCACACACACGATCTATCTGATTATCCTCCGGACAGCAGTCTCTCTTTCTTTTCTCTCACTGTTTTCTGTGTGGCGCACGTGCCCGCTCGTGGTGTGAGGCGCGTGTCCGCGCTATTCTCCGACATAACGACCTCTTGTACAAAACTAAAGTAACGAGCCAATTTTTAAAATGTAAGGAGTAGAAAGTACCGATATTCGTGTTAAAATGTAAGGAGTAAAGGTAAAAAGTCAACACAAAAAAAAATAGTAAAGTAAAGTAGAAATATTTGAAAAATCTACTTAAGTACAGTAACGAAGTATTTGTACTTCGTTTCTTCCCATCTCTGATTGTTTGGTTCAATACAGTTGGTAATAGTTAACCTAGAACTTATTGTGTGTGCAGAGTTGTTACTGTTAGCACTATATTATATAGGGGAGAGCAGGGACAGTTTAAATACGTTTTAATTAAACGTAATTTACAAAGCGATCATATCGCACTTAAAGCTAATATTTTGTCACTAGCAAGGTCAAAACATAGACCATGTTAACCTCCTATCAGCCAAATATCTTCCTGTTATTTCCTTTTATCACAGAGTTACAGGCAATAAACAAGTTTTGATGGTCGAAAGTAAACTTCCTTAGCGGTTAGTCTCCATAAGATAACGGGAAAACTCGACCCACCTACCTGGCGGGGCTTTCTAAAACCACTTTTCCATGTCTCCCCTCCATAAATTATTGTATAAACACAGATATTTGTGCATTTACTTAAAATACATGGAGTTACAGCCAGGTCGGGGACAGTTGAAACAGCTCAACCGTCCCGACATAGACATATGCCATTATAACCTGTTTTGCATGTAAACAAGCATGCAATATGAAAGTCTGGGATTGTGGAGAACACTAAATAGTCTACAGAATAAGCATGTAGTCGAAACTTTATCTGAAAAACACTCATTAATAATCGAAAAAATTTAGCTACCCTAACCGCTGAGGAAGTTTACTTTCGACCATCAAAACTTGTTTATCGCCTGTAACCGAAGGAAGTCTGAAGTCTGCACTCGGAGAAAACTGGAATGTTTCATCCGTCCCGCGTTTCAATCGTCCCGGCTCTATAATTAAATTTATATTTAATGTGGTTTCCACCGTAATGGGCCCCACCAGGTAGGGGGTCGAGTTTTCTCATTATCCTATGGAGACTGATGGGCTGTGGGTCGTTAAGGGCACTTATTTGGATGCAGTGACTTAACCCAGGTAAAAACCTAGTGAAACGACATTTTCCACAATAGAAACTTGATATAAATGTGAAAACGTACTGTTCTAGCTATAAAAATGGCAGAATCACCCACAGTGCAAGATATTTCAAAAAACGCTTCATACACGCTTGAAGGTGACGGCAATGAGTTGTTAACAGATATTCAGGACGTATAGCCCAGCAACAATCTATCTAAAATAACACCTTTTGGGAGTACCATTCATGATATATAGAAAAATATTGAAGTTGTGGGAAGTTTATATAGCTTAAACCATATGTTTCATTCGTCCCCCTATGCTGTTTCAATCGTCCCGACTAGGAGGGACGAATGAAACATTACGCACACCCCACTTCTGCTGTAATAATTCCTGAACGGTTTTGTTCAAAGCTGAAAATGCAACTGTATTTGACAGAGGACAGGTGTAGGTTGCTAGTGACAAAATATTAGCTTTCAGTGCGATATGATCGCTTTGTAAATTACGTTTAATTAAAACGTATTTAAACTGTCCCTGCTCTCCCCTATATAATATAGTGCTAACAGTTACAACTCTGCACACACAATAAGTTCTAGGTTAACTATTACCAACTGTATTGAACCAAACAATGCGCGCATTAAACGTGACTGGTGATGCGTGGATAGGCACAATATTAAATCACTGTAATAAACTACTATTTCTAACATATTTCTTTTGGTCCAAGTTTATATAAGCCTATTTATTGTTTTTTGTTTTTTCTTCTAACGTTACTCTGGTAGGCTATAACGTTATGCTGCATATTATGACTGTTCTAAAAGCTAGGCTTTTATTTTTATAGGCTATATTTACTATTACTTCCGGGTCACGTGGCCAACATGTCTTTCTTTTAATGTAGATATTCAAACTGAGAAATGAAAAAAGGAATTTCAAAAAAACAAAATCGGACCGTTATTTGAATTTGGTTTAGTCGTTTTTTTTTTTTAGAAACCAAAAACGGAGAACGGCTCTTTTTTATACCGTTTCTTTGTTTTTGGTTTGAAACGACAAACGAAAAACAGCTGGTTTCTCCTTATTTTGTTTGGTGGTTCAAACGAAAAAACAAACTATCAAAACGTGCACGGACCTGTGGGTCTTTCTCTCCCTCCCTCTCCCTGTGCAGGTTTGACTTTGAAAACAGGTATGCTACCTTAAATCTAGCCCCCAAAAGCCTTAATTAATGTAGCTTAGCCATGCTAATTTTATGTTTATTGACAGGGAACGCTCATCAGCTGGCCGAAGTCTACAAGTGGTGATTCACGTGACTCCACCACCAGCTGATTGGGGCCGCTGCTGCTTTGTCTGCCGCTGCTTGTCTGTACAGATTTGTCTCTTCTGCTAAATGCTGCTAAATGTACAGCTTTGTCTCTGCTGCTAAATATACGGCTTTGTTTCTGCCGCGAATTACACAGCGTGTCTACTGCTGGGCGCGGTTGTTGCTGGCTTTTTTTGGTGACTGCCGACACCAGTTCTTTAATTTTAGCTGAATGACTGAGGAGTTAATCCTTTAGTTTGTATTACCTACTTTATTATCAAATGAATTGTACATTGTTTTCTTTACTTATTGTTTGAAACAAATGCTACACAATATGAAAAGGATTCAAGAAAATGGAGAGAAATAACTGACGCCATTAGTTACTACATCGCGAAGGACATGGCTCCTATAGCTACGGTGGAGCACAGTGGGTTTAAACAACTCGTTAAAACACTCAACAGAAGATACACTGTGCCATCGCGACACTATTTTTCCCAAACTGCGCTGCCCAATATGTACCAAATATGTCGTAAGAAAGTAGCTGCTGAACTTAAGTCTGTTAAGCACTTTGCAGCCACATCTGATCTGTGGTCAAGTAGGACGATGGACCCATATTTGAGCCTTACATTGCACTACATTGACCATGAATGGAAGCTGCGCAACAGGTGCCTTGAGACAGCATATTTTCCAGTCGATCACACGTCAGAGATGAACTTTTTTTTTTTTACATTAAAACTTAAATTACTTTTTATAAGATGTTTTTATTTCATTGTAAAATCTACTGTTGTAGATTTCAGTTCAGTTGTTTGAAACATTTAATAAATAAGCATTAATTGCTATCTGTGTGTTTTAGGGCTGGACCCGAATATTCTAATATTCGAATATTCGGTGGGTTGGTATTCGATTTTAAAATTTGACATTCGAATATTCTTTTGTTTTTATTTTTTATTTTGGTTTATTTATTTTCTGCATTTATCTCTCGTTCACACTCCAGTCCAGTTGCTGGCGGTAATGCACATTTAAGTTGGTTTGCCAAACGCCAATAAACTACAAAGAAGAAGAAGATGATGATGACGCTAGGGCTGCAACAACGAATCGATAAAATCGATAAAATTCGATTACTAAAAAAGTTGGCAACGAATTTAATTATCGATTCGTTGTGTCGCGCAACTATTACGCAACCTAGTCGCGGAGATAAAAAAAAAAATTGAGTTGAGCGCGGAGCGGAGCGGAGCGAAAGAAAAGAAAAAAAGAGCAGAGCGGGGGTAGAGGAAATACGGAGAGAGACCGGAGAGACCCGTAACGTTGTTCTGAAACACTCGGCGGAGGCAGAGAAATCAGTACGACCTAAGTCATCCAAGGTGTGGGAGCATTTCACACTAAATAAATCAGAAACGTGTTAATTGCAAGATAAGCAAAAGCGACACGGCATGGCACGGGCGCACCACGGTGATGAGTCAGCACCTAAAACGTAAACATGTTGGAGTCCTTGATGAGGAGGAAGGGAGTTCAACAGCAGGGTAAAGTCACTACACTATCCTACTTCTGTTCCGTTCTGAAGTGAGGAAGGTAGCGTCCCTCCAGTAGCTCTTCTGGTGCTGCTGTTTACTTGTTATCCAGCAGACTAGCATGACAAGCTAGCGTTAGCTCGGTAACACTGATGGGCAGTAACGCGTTAGAAGTGACGTGTTACTGTAATCCGATTACTTTTTTCAAGTAACGAGTAAAGTAAGGGATTACAATTGCAAAAACAGTAATTAGATTACTGTTACTTCCCCGTAAGCAGGCTGCGTTACTTAACCGTGATTTTGTTTCGTGAGACTGTCTCGTGAGTGACAATGACGTATGAGCGCCGCGACGTCAGTGGTAAACACCGACATGTGTAGTGTTGAACAAGAGACAACATGGGGCGCGGGAGAGAGCAGGACCATGCAGCGTTTAATGCTTGGAAGTACCGACCTTACTTTGAGTTTGACTCGGTTAAAGGTGACAAAAACATCAGCGTCCGCTGTACACTCTGCGTGGGAAGAAAACTTTTATCTACAGCGAAAAATTCCACTTCAAATCAGAGCAAGCACCTAGCAAGCCGGCACAGGAATGTGAAACTCACTGGAAAAAAAACCTGAACCCCCAACTGACATAACTGCTGCGGCTACATCCACTTCTACCGGGCGAACCTCCGTGGGCCCCTCTCCTGCTAAACAGGTAGAAATTCAAAGCGACAGGACTTAGTGCCGCTGAAGTGAAGAAGCTCGTCGCTGGCTATATTGTCGAGGACATGCTGCCAATTTCCACTGTTGACTCTGAATCGTTCCGACGCATGTTTTTGAAAAGTAACTTAGTAAAGTAACTAGAACAGTAACTAATTACTTTTGAAAATAAGTAATCAGTAAAGTAACTGGATTACTTTCTTGGAGAAGTAATCAGTAATCAGTAACTAATTACTATTTCCAAGTAACTTGACCAACACTGCTCGGTAATAACAGTAATAAAACGGGTGGTATACTTTGCAAGACTAAAGACACGGTTTTATTCACTCGCCTTTTTTAGCCCATTCATTTTTCAATCTGTTGTCATGTATATATTATGTGCTTTGTCCCATATCAGTTATTGTTGACAAATATTATTGTGTGTGGTGTATAAACGAACTTAACTTGCACTTACTACAATGATGGTAATAATTTAATGAATAAGTGTGTGTGTGTGTGTGTGTGTATCTGTCTGTCTGTCTGTCTGTCTGTCTGTATCTGCTATTTGGGTTACTTACCTTTACACAACTATTAACTAAAACAACAAGTATGTATTGAGTTGATGTAAATTAATGCTTTTTTTTATCCGATTCATCGATTAATCGAAAAAATAATCGACAGATTAATCGATTATTAAAATAATCGTTAGTTGCAGCCCTAGATGACGCCCACTTTGAGCATTTAGCAAGCTGGGCAGAGAAGCTAGTGCGATAACAAGTGCGGAAATGGAAAACTGTTTCACGTTTTTCCGTTGTGATTCGGCCAGAAACGTCAACATTGTGAGGCGAAGAGATCGTTTTGGAATATAAAGCTTGGATATTACATTTCCTTGGACTCTTGGGGATTTATGAAAATCAAGTTTTGGTCCACTTTGTACCACTTTGTTGCTGAAAGGACAACGACAACAGGTATGCATGCACTCTCGGCTGCGCAGATTACGGCTAAATTGTTTTATTTTCTGTTACTTTGTAACAGTTGTGTACATGGCTTTATATTTTAAAGATTTAATGCTTTAAAGTTATAAAAACGCTCATGAGTGGAAGTTTTATCGAGGTTACAGCGACGCTCCCAGTCACCAAGTGTCCTTTTGACGAGACGGTGATCCTTGAGAGGTTAAAAGTTTATTAATTCTGAACGTGTCTGGCCTGTCTATCTATAATACACCAAATACTACACTGCTGCACTCCCTTGTGAAGTCGTTTGGATGAAAGGTTCTCAAAATAATCAAAATGCAAACAAACAGACAGACACATAGAGATTCCTGCCTTTATTAGAGATAATAATATGTTCCGAAGCTTCGAATATTCGATGCTCATTACTACCCAAGCTTCGAAGCTCAAAAAATGGTATTCGGACCAGCCCTAGTGTGTTTCCTTATTTCAGAATCACAAAGATAGGGTTATGCACTCTTCCATTAGAAAAAATAAACGTGAACATATTTACAGTATAAGAAAAGTTTTTTTTTTTTAAATAATCGTTATCGAGGTAACTTGTTCGATTAACCGTGATTATGGTTTTAGCCAAAATCGTCCATCCCTAACCTCTTTTTGTTTGTCCTTTCCAGTGGCTGCAGGCTGGTGGTGGTGCTGGTGACGTGGGTGGTGGTGGTCTTCCTTCTTGTGTGCCGTGTTTCCTTGGATTTGGTGATCTCACTGTGTGTCTGGGTGAACCCTTTTTCTTTAATTTAGTTTTATTTAATTCTCCTTCCCCTTCACCTGCTCTTCCTACCAGTAGGCCTCAGCCCCTGATTAGGTTTTTCCTTTTTCTTATTTGTGATGAATGCTACATTTTATGGTAATATATAACTATATACATTTTATTAAATAAAATATTTTTGTAAACTGGGAACCACGTGTTTTGCCTATTGAGTGGAACGAACCTGTGTGCTCTAAAGGTCTTGGGCCTATCCCAAGTGGCGTTGTCGGAAATCTCAAAATCCCTGAGTGTCATCTATCCCATTCGCATCGCCACACTAGCTTGCTAACTTTCCTGTACATCACACACGTTACTAGCTAGCTAGTGTGTGATACGTTTTTTGGGGCTTTAATCGTTACTGTGCTGGAGAGGATGTTGCATTTGTACTTGCACAGTGTGATAATTGTACATTTACAGTATTTGTTATTTTAAATTTTTTAATTCCTTTGGCTACAGCCTTAAGGCCTTTTTATAGTTGTGCGTCAAATCGACGGCGTAGGGTCCGGCGTAGACGCAGACCCCCTCTGCGTCTACCCGGACCCTACGCCGTAGCCTGACGTGCACCTCTCGAAAAATGTAACTACACGTCACCGCGACGCACGTAGCTCGGCCGTGGCTTGGTAGCATTGCATTTCTCCCGACTCATTTCCTGGTTCTCCTTCTCCATAAACAACATGAAATCAAGGAGAGGGTTAACTTCTCCTTCTCCATATTTCCCACTGTGGTCAGAAAGCACAGAGGAGACACTTTGTTTCTCTCATTATGACTCTAGAGTTGCTACTCGCTCAGCGCTCCGAAGGTAATCGCCGGCACTCTCTCACTTCTCTCTACCACACACTCCCCCACACACACACACACACGTGGCTCAGTGGCGGCTGCTGGTCATTCAAAGAGGGGAAGCTCATTATGGACCTACATCATACAAATTGTCCATTTATTTATGTTAATATTATAATATATATATATATATATATATATATATATATATATATATATATATATATATATAAATAGTAATGCAATAATTTAATTATATAATAATAATAAATAATAATGTAATTATTATAATAATTTATAATATCCATGGGAAGGTTTCATCAAGAGGAATGGCCAGCACAGCCAGCTAACTTTGTCATACCAGGAGAGCTGAACAGACCTGTTACTTTGCCCTGTCTTTTTCACTAAATCAATCTTAAGTGTTGATCTAACCCTGCTGTTTAATTCTAAGTTTCTCCTTGTAAGGAAGACTTTAAAATGGCTTCGCCAAAATCAGGTCGACAATATTAGCAGTGTCTGCCATCGTGTGAAGTTTGCTAGCTGGCTAGTTCACCCCTACAACACTAGCCTAGCCTTCTGTATGACTGAATGAATGAACAAACATCTAACAAAACGATATTAAACTTGGAGGAAATGTAGGAATTAGGTTAAACTGAAACAAGGAATGTGGTGTATAATTGTATGAAATGTATGATGAAAATTGGCTAGCAATTTCGCCAGGCAAATACCAAGAAACAGGTTGCAGCAGTTCGTCTTTCAACCAGACTTGTAAAATCTGCGATGGGACTGAGCTGAGCTCTGCTTGAAGTTGAACAGCTTCGGCGACTTTTTATAGTACAAAATCGCTGTCAATCAAAAGGAGATACAGTCCTTCCACAGACCCTCCAATCATCACGCAGAAGCCCAGCGTCCAGGCCAGCCCACTGCTCCATTGACCCCCAGAGACGCTGAGCGTCCGTGGGCGGGACATAATCGCAGCATTTATCCAATGACCATCTAGTTTCGAAGCGCTGAAAAAAACTGCTCAAAGCAGCCCCATTGAAGTCAACGGACGCTGGGCTTCAACGGGGAAATGCACTGAGACGCTACGGGAATGTATGAGAAGGAAATCGAGTCAGCCAATTCTAAACCAACTCGTCTTCGAGGTGAACGTATTCTAACGCATTTTAGTCAATAAAATGTTAACACAATAGTACATATTTGACCATTTAAATTTTAGACATTTTAGGGGAAGCTGAGCTTCCCTTGCAGTCTTAAAGAAATCGCCACTGATGTGGCTCGATGCACACACCAGCGCACAAGTATAAACATCAGGCCACTTTTTAAGGCTACGGCGAGAGCTCTGCGTGGAGCCGACGTACAACTGTAAAAAGGCCTTTAGGCTAAACATTTGAAATAATATAAACAAGATGATATTCAAACTTTTGAGTGCTTTCTTTAATTATTACATAACACAATACTTTACAGTACTTTTACTTGAGTAGTAGATTTTAAAATAAACTACTTGCAATACTTAAGTACAACATTTTTTGAATACTTTAGTACTTTTACTACTTAAGTGTGCTTAAGTAGTAATTATTATTATCTCTAATAAAGGCAGGAATCTCTATTATTATCTCTAATAAAGGCAGGAATCTCTATGTGTCTGTTTGTTTGCATTTTGATTATTTTGAGAACCTTTCATCCAAACGACTTCACAAGGGAGTGCAGCAGTGTCGTATTGGTGCAAAATAAATAGACAGACCAGACGCGTTCAGAATTAATAAACTTTTAACCTCTCAAGGATCACCGTCTCGTCAAAAGGACACTTTGTGACTGGGGACGTCGCTGTAACCTCGATAAAACTTCCACTCATGAGCGTTTTTATAACTTTAAAGCATTAAATCTTTAAAATATAAAGCCATGTACACAACTGTTACAAAGTAAAAGAAAATAAAACAATTTAGCCGTAATCTGCGCAGCCGAGAGTGCATGCATACCTGTTGTCGTTGTCCTTTCAGCAACAAAGTGGTACAAAGTGGACCAAAACTTGATTTTCATAAATCCCCAAGAGTCCGAGGAAATGTAATATCCGAGCTTTATATTCCAAAACGATCTCTTCGCCTCACAATGTTGAAGTTTCTGGCCGAATCACAACGGAAAAACGTGAAACAGTTTTCCATTTCCGCACTTGTTATCACGCTAGCTTCTCTGCCCAGCTTGATAAATGCTCGAAGTGGCCGCGGCGTCATCGTGTACCGACAGTCTCTTCTTCTTCTTCTTTCTAGTTTATTGGCGGTTGGCAAACCAACTTAAATGTGCATTACCGCCACCAACTGGACAGGAGTGTGAACGAGATATAAATGCAGAAAATAAATAAACCAAAATTAAAAATTAAAAAAAACGAATATTCGAATGTCAAATTTTAAAATCGAATACCAACCCACCGAACGAATATTCGAATATTCGGGTCCAGCCCTAGTCTCTAGTACTTTATACACGTCTGTGTGTATGTTTACATCTGCTGTATACAGCGTAGACATACACATGGATAGCTGAAAATACGTACAGATAACACGCCATTTGGCTTTAGGAAAGTGGCGTGTATGTTTATGCCAGAGGTGTCAATTCCAGGTCCAGAAAGTAAAAGTCCTGCCATGTGTTTATTCCACCAATGAACTCAGCCTGCTGATTTCACTACTCAGCCTGCTGATTTCACTACTAATTAGTGAAATCAGCTGGCTGAGTTCATTGGTGGAATGAACACATGGCAGGACTTTTACTTTCTGGACCTGGAATTGACACCTCTGGTTTATGCAAAGTCATGATGCAATGTTGCAGTGAGAAACATCCGCAGGACTGTATGGAAGACTCTAGTTAAACTTTGACGTGTGGAGGGCAGTAATACGCTCAGCAGCATCTCCACTGCCGCAACACCGGGATCCTCCAACAACAACAAGAGGAATATGTGTGTAGAAGCTTTAAACCCGGAAACCGTTCACAGCTGCTTTCAGGAATAATCTCAACAACAGAAACGACTCAATGAGTCTTCTGATGGAAACACATTAGCTTCAGGAGCTAGCTGCATGCGGCTAACAGGCTAAAGTTAGCTTAGCGTGATGATGAGAGCAGTTAGATTGTCAGACTAACCTTCTCCCCGCAGCTTGGTCTCCTCCGTGTGTTCCCGGTGTCGCTCCATCTCTGATGAACAGACTAAGAAACGCTGTTTGGGATTCCCTGATCTGGATTCAGCTAACGGCTTCTCTCCTCACTGCTCCCGCTGCTCAGCACCATAGACAGTATGCTCAGCACGGGCAAACAACAACAAACACCACTTCCGCTTCCGCACCACTTGACCGCTGTCAAAATAAAAGCCTTCTTATTCTCTTAATTTCTTCTTTGAGGATATATTACATTTAGGCATCATGCAATACTGTTGTTAAATATTGAATTATAAAGTTAATTTGTAAAAACTGAGGGCATGGTTTATATTAATATGATTTATGTAGTTTTTATACATTTCGAGACAATATCCGGATACTAGACAGGATCTGTTATTGAGTATGTTACTGCCTTATGGACCCTCGACACACGCGCACACACACATACACATAAACACACGCACGCACGCACACACACACACACACACACGCATACAAACACACGCACACACATACACACACACAAACACACCACACACACACACACACACACACACACGCACAAGCACGCATACGACACACGCACGCACACATGCATACACGCAGGCACACATGCACACACGCACACATGCACACGCACACACACATACATACACACGTGCGCACACTCAAAATAAAAGCATACCTTTTAGTTAGGAAATGAATCAGAGTAAAAGTGAAAGTTTCCAGAAATATAAATAACAAAGTAAAGTACAGATACGTGACAATTCGGCCTAAGTAACTAAGTATTTGTACATGGTTACATTACAACACTGTTGGTTCCAAATGTAATCTTATGAACTTCCAGTTTGACTTAGTGTCTTATAAGAGAACTAAGAGAACTTCTGTAGCTTCATTACAGGTGTTTAATTAAATATCTTATTCTAGCAGCATTACAGCTGTAACATTATTTATTTGAACACAGAAGAGCTTAAATACTTTTTTAGTAAACGAAAGCGACAATTTTATTTTAAAACCACAATTATATCAGAGACAATTAATTGTACAGAAACATTTTGAACTGTTCCAGCTCTAGTACAATGTGTTACATGTGTGTAGTAGTTTGTGTGTTGGTGGGTGGTAGTTGTTGCATGTTTAGCCCAGTAGAGGGAAGCACATACCAAGATATTATAGCAGGCTGAGGCAATGATGATTTTAGAAATAAATGGATGGATGGATGGAAATTTCAGTCCTACAGCAGCAAAATATCAGAAACACAGCACACACACAGAATATGAATGAAATAATAAATATGTAGGACAGAATACAAGAACAAATATTCAAAAAATAATGACCGGCTCACCAGAGGTGTCAATTCCAGGTCCAGAAAGTAAAAGTCCTGCCATGTGTTCATTCTACCAATGAACTCAGCCAGCTGATTTCACTAATTAGTAGTGAAATCAGCAGGCTGAGTAGTGAAATCAGCTGGCTGAGTTCATTGGTGGAATAAACACATGGCAGGACTTTTACTTTCTGGACCTGGAATTGACACCTCTGCGGCTCACTCCACATTATCCCTTACTTAGTCTACAGTCATTCAAGACAAACAAAAGCAACAGATCTTTTCATTTAAAGTGCTCATATTATGCTTTTTGGCTTTTTGGCTTTCCTTTATTATGTTATATATCTTTTTGTGCATGTTATAGTTTTACAAAGTGAAAAAGCCCAAAGACCCCCCGAAAGGGACTTACCATCTCCAACAGAAAACACTGTTCACCAACTGCTCCAAACAGCTCTATTGTAGTTCAGCCTTTACTTCAGAGACCAACGTGGTCACTTTGTAACACACATTATAATGCTCGCCTAGCTGCTAGCAGTAAAAGTCCTATTACCACACTGTAAAAAATACTCTGTTACAAGTTAAAGTCCTGCAGTGAAAATGTTACTTCAGTTACTGTGTGTGAATATCATCAGGAAAATGTAGTTAAAGTATTAAAACCTTGTACAAAGAGTAAAGGATTTAACCAGTTGTGTGTTTAATGGTCTCATCATCTCAGCTGGAATTGTAGCCGTTATATTGTTGACTAGTTTACTTTAGAATCAAACATCAGATTTTATAAACTACATGTGTTTAGTGTGCAGGTAACTAGTAACTAGAGCTGTAACAGATGTAGTAGAAAGTGGCATGAAAAGAAAAGACTCAAGTAAAGTACAAGTACCTCAACATTTGGACTGAAGTACAGTACAATCTCCAATCTCTAAATATTAGTTATACTCAACCTATTTTCATTTATATATTTGATTATAATGTCACACAGCTCTGTTACACTTAAGCTATTAGATCGTTGATCAGCTGCAGAGAGAGAGAGAGAGAGACGCAACAATCAGCTGTTTTTCCGAAGGGATAGTCAACGCGTCAGCTCTTTAGATCAGATCATGGTCTCCACTACGTATTTTCTTGTCTTTGATTTTGGTAGTTGTTGTGTTTGGTGTAGTTTCATCGTCCATACGACTCTGTGATGTACTTTTGACGGTCCGCTTCATGGAATGGAGGATAAAGTTAGACTCCATGTTTTCTGTTGAGATGCTAAAGCACTGATGTCGTGCTATTATTGTGGTAAGCTAGTTTGATTTTGCAGTAGACTCACTGTACAGAGTTTTAGTTTTAATTACGTTTGAAATGATTCCAAACTTTGGACACTTTCTGTCGTTTTCTCCAGCCTGTCTCTTCTCTTAGCCCCTCACTGTTTACGCTCTGGCATGTGTCGCCAGCAGCAGACTGAGCAGCGTCTGTGCGACAGTAATAATGCTCCGTGCCGAAACACCGTCCGTCAGTGATACATTGGTAACATTGATTTAACGAAGCTTCGAGGCAAGTCATTTTGCATCAAGGATTTTTTGTAATCGAATTATTCGAGTTATTCGAGGAATCGTTTCAGCCTTAGTTGGAATCCTCTACAGTGAAATACAGTTACACTATTACACAGGTGGGGCTGTTTAGCTGTCAGTATTTAAACCATGTTTAATCCATCTGCTAGCTAACGGTAGTCTAACATACACGTTACCTGCTGCCAAGTGTAACGTATTATTAGTGTTAACTAGTGTCACATTCAGCAATGCTTTTATTGCCTCTAACGTCTGTTTTCGGGGCATCACAAAGCATTTACGTTGCACCGAAATCTGCGTTGCTATTCCGTCTGGTAGATAGCAGTCGGTTCGGCACCGGTGCCATATTAGTGCTGGATTTTAACATGCGCCGTTCACGTGAACAAGTGTGTTTATTAATTTTCTGAAAATAATCACACTACAACAAATAATACAGGTGCAAATCAGAACTGTCACAGTAAGGCTCATCTTCAAAAAATGAACACAAACATGACAGGGCTGAAACAAGCGATATTTGGTACATTAAGTCAGCATAAGTCATCCTTAAGAATCACCGGTGGTTCAAATGTTAACTTATCCCGAAGAGAAAAGCACTTCAAATAAAACTAAGCAAAGACAAACCGACGTATACTAAATACATAGCAATACTCATTTGTGATGGTTGACACACAGAGAGCATGCCTCCAATGCTTTCCTCCCCTCTAAGAATACCATAAAGGATCTCCACATATTGTCAAAGATGAGATATTTACCCTTTAACGTGAAAGTGAGTTTTTCCAGTGCAAGACAGTCTGACAGTCCTGCAAGCCAGACATTAACACTTGGTATAATAGTGGATTTCCAAGATTTGGCTATGGTATATTTAGCTTGTAAGATGCAGAAAATAATCATAGATTTATTTACCTTGCTGAGATTATGATTTATGGGAAAAACGCCAAAGATACACAGTTTGGTGTCTAATAATATATATTTACACCTGTGACATGTAAAATCATATCCATCACTTCCCTCCAAAAAAAACTGGATTTGTGGGCAGTCCCATAGGCAGTGATATATAATGTGCCCTTTCTACCACATTTGTAGCACGTCTTGGGATTATTGGGGCTGAATTTATTTAGTTGAGTTGGTGTTACATATGTTCTCATTATCCACTTATACTGAAGTAATTTAAAATGGGTATTTATTGTTTGTGTTTGAGATTTTAAGCAAATCTTCTGCCATTCCTCAGTTGAGATTACAGAATTTAAATCCTCACACCATGCCAGTCTCTTACTTTCTGAGGAAACCTTTGATCCATCCCCGATTATTGCATAGAAACTTGACGTCAATCCCCTCTTAGGGTGTTGATTTGTTGCTATTTCTTCTATGCAGCTAAGAGTAGGTAGAGATAAAGATTTCTGTATCTTAAATATATAGCTTCTTACCAATATGTTTATGAACCTCATACCATACCATAATTGAGTTTTTAACAAAGGGATTATGTGTTAATGTCTTTAATACTTTTAATTTAGCTGAATATAAATATGAATTGAGTGGTAGAGGGGATGTCATGCTTCTTTCCAAACTCATTCAGGAACGTGGCGTTTCTTGTGAGAACCAACAGGAGGCAGTTGTAAGTTGGGCAGCCCAATGATACTATTGGAGGTTTGGGAGTTTCAAGCCTACTCTATCATAGGGGAGATAAAGCAAAGATAAGTTGCCTGTATCTTTTTACGGCAACCCTCCATAGAGATTCATCAGTTTACTTTAAGGCCAGGTCCACACGTACCAAAACGATCTTTTTTTAACCCGTCTTCCCTGGATTCGTTTCAAGAATAGTTGCGTCAAAGCCGGTCTACGGAAAGCCGTTCCACTCCCTATCCAGCCCCATTGTACCGGATTTGGTTGCAGTTCCACCAGAGTTCCACTGGGGGTGATCGCGGTCCAGTGCAGAATGAATGGGACCCTATGGAGCTAGACGGCTAAATTTGTCTTTTTCGCCTGATTGTCGTTGAGAAACCTCAGATTTGATTGTAGATTTTGCAAGTTCAACATGGGTTATAGGTCGAAAGTTGAATGAACGAGTACTTATGTCCTTTTGATTTCTTACAGGGTGAGTCGTTGTAGCCCATAACAGTGAAGGACTGATTACGATCGGAGCTCCAGCTTGACGGCATCCGAAGCAGAGCCTGAATGTCAGAGTGAATATTTCGGCGTGGTCTTTAAAACATCAGCAAACCTCTTTCTAGCATGTGTATTAACAGGGAGAGCCTAACCTGTCAGCTGTGTTGTCGATGCCTCGAGAGAAAAAAGGAAGAGACTCAGAGCTTGCCGTAAAGCAGTATCTCTGGCCGTATGTGTGTATGACGTCACTGACATTTTAAGAGGCTTTTTAGAACAGAAAAGCTACTTTAAAAAAATCCAACACCCAGCAGTGTGTATTTTCTTTGCCTCCCCTTTCGAATGCAACATTCAAATTACTAGACAAAAAATTATATCCTGAGAAAAGTGGGGTTTGAGGGGTATAGCTCCATAGAGTCCCATTCATTCTGCACTGGCCTGTGAGCGCCCCCTATATGGATCTCTGGTGGAACTGCAACCATTTCAGAACCCGGAAGTAACGAGGGAGTGGAACTTCTTGATATATTACAAGTTCTTTGGTTGCGTCCAAACGAATCCACTTGTAAATGACTCAATACGCTACTTCATATGCCAGGCCTATAGGTGGCGCTGTTTCTGCTACAGAAATTCACCAAAAAACGGAGAAGAAGAGCATAGTCACTTCCGCTTCCCATCATAACATGACTAGCTAGATTATAATTTTCTCTTAATACATCCGTGGACTATAATAACTTTCACCACTGCTCATTTTAAGGCCGCAAGAAAATGTCTTTGTTTACGTTGTATAATGTGCAGTTGGATTGCTTTTTATTTTGCATGATTTGCAGCTCGCTAGCAGCGAGCTAACGTTAGCGCGCTAACGTTAGCGCGCTAACGTTTGCTAGCTCTAACATCGGCAGTCAAACAAACATCAATGATCCATGAATGATGTCTTTTTAATAATCTATACCTTTTTTCTTGCAGTAGCCTTTCTACAATAAGACGTGGTAAAAGTTACTATAATCCGTTCAAGGAGTTGATAAGCAGACAGATTAGCTAGCTAGTTGATAAGTTATCTACTTCCACTTCATAAACAGATAGCCCTAGCAGCTAACGTTAACGTTACTTCGCTGCTGGAGCGGTCAGCTACTTTAGCGATGTTTAACGTTGGCTACATAACATTAGCAATATATCTTGTGTAGAATCCAGAGGGAAGGGTCAGGGAGCAGAGACACAGTATTTAGATGACGTGAGCTGGTTTAATCATGGAGACGGGACATGCTCGCTTATAGCTTCACCGCAGTTGTGTGCGTCAGCGGCCGTGGGAGAGGGTGTAAAAGAGGGGTGTGGCGATGACATCATCGATACGGATCCGTATTCACCATCCATACGAAGCCAAACGAGAGCCGTTTTCGGATTTTTTCACCCTGAGACCTGGTTTCAAAAAAGTGTGTTTTCAGGCGGTGCGTTTGCAGGATTCGTCTGGACGGTTGGCCCAAACGATGCAAAATGTGCGTTTGCACAAAAAAACGTTTCCGTGTGGACGGCCCCTAAGTAACAGTGACAGTAAACTAGGGTTGGGCGGTATCCAAATTTTGATACCGTCAAACCTCCTCCCTGTTTTACCATGGTATACGGTATTAACGTGACTAATTAAAAATGATGACGTAAGGCTCAGACAGCGTCACCAAACTGTTGGCTTGTGCACCGTTCAGAAACTGAATACGAAACACTAATACTGGAACAATATTAACATAACAACAACTTACAAAAAACAACTTTCTCCTCCACACTGTCACGTGATGACAACCTTACATAATTACATAAATTATATCTTGTGGAGTGCAAGCAGGGCAGACGTGTGGACGAAACTGCTGCAGGTTGGCGAGGAAAATCCTGTCTGCCTCCACAGCCAGTGCCCGATAGTCTCTGGAGGAAGAGAGGGGGGGAGCAGGCCAGTGCGGTGCGCACGGGTGCTGGAAGCTGCCGCAGGAAAATGTGGGCGAAGAGGAATGAGGGATCCGCTGCGCCCAGCACAGCCAGCATCTTCTCCATTAACTCGGACGGCTTGCTGTCGCCAAGGCCGTTCAGGGACAGAGGGCGGTCGGCTTTCTCCAGCTCCGACAGTTCAAAGAGTTCCAACAGAGATATTTTGAGTGCGTCGTACTTGGCGTTAGCCGGAGGAGCCTCTAACAGCGCCATATAGCCTTGGCTGTTGTTGAGGCATCTAAGGCCGATACCACGTGGAAATACTTTGTAACATCCTGGGTTATTCCTCTCAGCTGGAATTGGGCCTCGATGTGCTGAAACCACAGCCGTGGGTTGTGCTGCCAAAAGTCCGGTAATTTGATGGTGGCCGCGTAGACAGCACCGACATTAGCCGCGCCGCTAGCAGTAGCCGGCGCCGCAGCAACAGCATTTTCACCACCGGCGTTGTTTGACATAATTCAGCCGTTAACCCGGAACTTGTATATCATAACACCTCTCCCTTAAATGTACAGTACCTTGGTGAATGTCTCTTTCAGTCTTACTTGTGGGTCATTTTTCATGTTGGTTTTGAGCTTACGCAACAAAAATATATTTATCAATATATGATGTGACAATATATTTTATGTGTCTTCATATATTGTGAAATTTACATAGTAATATATTATATGATGTATTATATAATAATATATTATATATGTAAGTTATATATTGCAATACATTGCAATATATGGGAAAATACTGCAATTATTGCCGTTTTCATATATTGAATAAATACATATTGTTATATTATGTAATATATTGTTATGTATATTGAAATATGTCCCACATTATATGAGATCATATATTGGAAGAGGCATTGTATATATGTAAATATATATGTAAAATTATATGAGATAATATACTTCAATGTACAAGATAATATAATCAAATTTATATGGGAACATATATGTCTTAAATATATTGATTTATATTATTTAATATATTGTTATATATATTGAAATATGTCCCACATTATATGAGATTATATATTGGAAGAGGCATTGTATATATGTAAATATATATGTAAAATTATATGAGATAATATACTTCAATGTACAAGATTATATAATCAGATTTATATGGGAACATATGTCTTAAATATATTTGATATTAAATAATATATTATATATAATTATAATTTTATATATTGTATACATGTTGAATATGAAATAATATAATGTACAATGTCTGTTATATATATCAAAATATAATAGATTGAATAAGACATCAGTACAGTTCACATTAATTGAATGAGGTTTATTTCAAAAGCAGCAGCTGAAGGGACATTGACCTGAGAACAAACAGAATGAAAGGCATGTCACCATGGTTCCATCTGAAGCTTATGTACACATAATGTGTTCGGCAAATGGCAAATTGGTTTGCTGGTAGGGATGTGCAGATACACACAAGAGTTAATTTTGTTATGGTTCAGGGAAGTTGAGGACCCAAAGGCAGAGAGCAGGCAGGCGGGAGAAAGTTGATGTGAAGATTTATTACAAACACAAAAATCCAGGGTACAAACCAGCAAGAATCCAAAATAGCGAAAACGCAAGAAACAAGACAAGGAGTAAAAACTAAGGTAATCCAAAAATGCAAAAAGGGAAAACAGAGCTGGATAACAGAAACCAGAACAAAGAGACCGCAGGGAGAACTAACACAAAACTCAGAGACAGGAGACGAAAAAAATAGGAACACTAAGCCTAACACACAGGACTACAAACACAACAACAACACAAACACAATTATCTGACACAGGACAAGGGGAACACCAAGACTAAATACACAGGCTAACGAGGAAACACAAGACAGGTGGCACAAGGCTGGGAAACAGGTGAAACACATTAGGGCAATCACAAGGGCGGGAAAACACAGGAAGTAAAACAAAACAAGACAAGACAGAAAACAAGACCGTCAAAATAAAACAGGAAACAGAGCAAAAATACAAAACAGAAAAAAACATTTTTACCAAAATAAGACAAAACACACCAAACCAATAACAAATTTTCACTGTATAATGTTGGCTGACAATGTTGACTGTGACAGTTAAGTATTCTTATTAACCCAAATCTTAGCTGACATTCTTCAATTTATGACTTTTAAAATAAGTGTTTAATGTTTCACTGCTAATTAAAAATGTATACAGCAAACGTTACTAGGCCAATAATGCAAAAATCTCAACAGGATAATTGCTATCATGATTAATGCTGCATGACTAACCAAGTAAAAAAAACAAATAAGCACTGTACTTGCCTGCCAACTGCAAAATGTGTGCTGGTTCAACCAGCCACCCATTAGTAGGCCTCTTATACCACCGATACTGTGGCACTCGATAAGATACTACTTTTTAGAGTTTTCAGGATCAAAGTCTACGATCCAATTTACAGGGACTATACTGAGAGCATCTTTATCCTTCCCCTTTGACCAGCTCACTAGCGCAAACTTCATTATTTTTTCTTATTGTCTCCTCTCACTGCTGAGCAGAGCTATAGAGTAACGAAGTAGAACTACTTCACTACTCTACTTAAGTACTAAAAGACTGTATCTGTACTCTACTGGAGTATTATTTCTTTTCTCCTACTTTCACTTTTACTTGAGTACATATTTTCGATGATTTTAATATTTTTACTCCGATAAATTTTTTTATGTGCTGCATTACTCTTTAGTGGTGTGAATTCCTCACGCTACAGAGACTGTGTAGGTTACAGTGTGTTTGTAGTTATGGCTATGATAGTTACGTACGATAATCGTGTAAATTACGTAAGAAATCCCCGAGATTGCGTTGTGTTTCTTTTCATTACGGCGATTGCCTGTACAGAAGTCAGAGACGATTTAAGTTTGTACTCTTTCTATTTATCTATTGTTGCAGCAGAGTAATCTATTCTTGAGTAGTTTGTGTCTGCAGTGAGTCCTGAATGTTAACCGTTTGACCCTGTGATGTGAAGATGCTAGTTTATCTGTATTTTGCTAGCTTGCTAACTTTCCACTACATCACACATTTTATTTCAGTATGTGTTAATAAGTGATTAATAACCCACTGTTGTAGCAGATAATAGTAGTTATAACAGCTGTGACATTAATGTACCTTTTGGGGTTTATTTCAGAAACTTCCTTCATATCCAGCCATGTACAGCTTGTGACTGCCTGTAATTCTCCGCCTTAATACCAAGTAAAAAGTTGAACTCCAACAATATGACATTCAAAATTTGACTGCTTTTTAACTACATAACACAATACTTGTACTTTTACTTTTAGTACTTGAGTAGTATATTTTAAAATAAACTACTTGCAATACTTAAGTACAAAAAATGTTGAATACTTTAGTACTTCCACTTAAGTGTTGTGCTTAAAGAGCACTTCTACTTCTACTCAAGTCACTTTTTTGATAGAGCACTTGTACTTTTACTCAAGTCTGGGTCTTTAGTACTTTATACACCTCTGCCGCTGAGGCATGCACAGACAGTGGCTTGTGTCATAAACAGGCTTGTGTGTGCCTCCGGCACGAACCATTTTGCGTATGCGCAAGATGTTCGCGCGGTGCAAAGGTGGACACAAAGAAAAAAAAATATTTTGCTGTTAATGATGATTTAATTTATAATACTCTATCATCTTCATTTTACAATATACTGTATGAATCAATACACAGCAATATATGGTCCATCCATATGGCTATATAATGTAAATGTCATGCAAAAACGTGATTTGGACTATTGTTGATCAAGCTCAATGCCCTATGCATGAGCTTAATTGCTTAACACATCATTTGATTTTTCAATACACATACATGCAACAATGTAATACAGTTTTGTTTTCACATCAATGCATTTTAAAATATATTAATCAATATATAGAAATAGTTTTCCATCCATATATTGCTATATATTTTCAAATATATGAGGAAGTGTCTCATATATTGAAATATATTTTCTAATGTATTGCCATATAAATTCTAGTATATTGCAATATACGTTTGTTTCATAAGGGTATGCACAATGCACCCCCACTAACCTGGAAAACGGTTTTAAAACAGTAACGTTAATACAGCGCGTCAGAGGAATAAAGCGTTCTCTTGCAGAGGGGAGTCAGAGGCAGAGGGACCGTCACAGCAGCGTTAGCTAACATTAGCTTCTTGTCTCAACTGGGGTCTGATAAACGGTAAATTCATCAAAGTCAGTGTGCCCAACACTGTTTGCGAGTGATGACGTCCTGTCACTGTTCCAGTTGCTCTGCTCACCCTAAGGGGAGAGAGAGGATGACAGTTTGCTTGAGTTCAGTAGAGCAGACGGCTCTACGACTTTATCACTTTTCATAAATAGCCAAAGGAGGTGGTGCGTAGTGGATAGTGGAAACCCTGTGGTGCGTCTGCCCTATTTCTGATATCGTGGCGCTGGAAATTTTACCGTGGCGCACTGCCACTATGCTATCAACATAGAGGAAACACTGGAAATGTTAAACGCCACTATGACACTAAGCACAAATATTTCCAAAAGCAATATCCTCAGAATACAGAGCTGAGAACAACAAAACTTGGTCAGTTCAAGTCTTCCTATGAATCAACTACCACGTTTTCTGTGAGATCTGTGACCCAGCGAGAGAGTGAAGCCTCTCTCTGGGTAGCCTTTATATTACTGGGCCTTGTTGTTTATAAGGTCACTTTGTTTAATCAGTTTTTTTCAGGCATTAAAACAAAAAAAGGTTGGCTTATTTAGTTTGTAACATTAATTTTTTTAGGCATGAAAATCAATCCGTGAAGATTGTTCTCTTTTTGTTAACATTTCTTCTAAAACGATAGTGTACACCTGTATATTTTATCATAAATGTTGGAGCTGCTTAGGTTAAAAAACAACCATTTCGAATTATACCGGAGGATACACACATATCTCGACAACAGACGCTATGGTGCCGTTTAGCTATGGTTTCTGGTTGCAGAGTCATTCTTAGACACTGGAAGTCAGACACACCTTCCTCATATGATGAATGGTTGGACCTTATGTCAAGCATTGCCAGCTATGAACGTGTGATATTTAGAACCTCAGGATGCTTTTATCTTCTTCTTTGAGACCTGTATCCCTTTAAATTTTTGTTTATTTATTTTTTATATTTTTGTTTATTATTATTAATATATATATATATTTTTTTTTTTGCATGGGGGGCATTATGCTGGGGTAAGGGGTTTTAAAAAAAGAAGAAGCAAACTGTCACTATTAACACTTATTTTCTGACAGTTGTTCATGTTCTGACTGTTGTTCATGTTCAAAAAAGTTAAATAAAAAAACAACAAAAAAAAACATTTCGGGGCACACAGTGCCATTTCTTTCTTGCACTAGTTTGGAATGTATTTTGAAAACACTTTAATGTATGTTGCTTTTAAAGTTAGAGTTGCTTTAATTTAGGCAACCGATTGCAGTCAAACATTTTTTCCACTAGGCTTGAAGGTAATTTTTATCTGACTGCCTTAAACTTGAATTAACCTAACAAACATATTGCTTGTAAGTTATAAGCAAGTTTAATAAAAGTAAATTGCTTATCACCAATTGTTCGGACCTTTGACCTTGTATATAAATCAGATTTGGACTTTTGAATATAAAGTTTGAGAATCCCTGCTATAGTGTGTAGTTTCTGTCTCCCCCATGAGGAATTCAAAGTAATGACAACAACACTGTCAACGCGCCCACATGATACAAGCCTTTCGTGATCGCGCACCTGAAAATAAACAAGTCCTGTGACCCGAATCTGAAAAAACTCAGCTGGGACCAGCAACCAGCGGACCTGACAAAATGGTGGAAGACGTGGAGATAGATGATGGTCTGGTAGCTAAGATAAGTGAAGCAGTATTTGCCAAACTCGGTTCCAGTCTGGATACGAAACTCCACCAGATAACTAAAGCTATGAGCTCAGTGTGAGGAAAAGCTGAAAAGCATAAAAAGCAGTGCCGGAAGTGGGTTGGAACTCACCAGTACTGAGTACCGGCACTTCTGTTGCCCCCCCAGAGTACCGCCACTTCTTGTGGTGATTAGGTACACACGCCTAAACACCTGCTCTCATAGCAGCTTAAGTGTGCATTCACACAGGTGCCCGGATACTTCAGTTGGTAGAGCGGGCGCCAATATATAGAGGTTTACTCCTTGATGCAGCAGGCCCAGGTTCGACTCCGACCTGCGGCCCTTTGCTGCATGTCATCCCCCCCTCTCTCTCCCCTTTCGTTTCTTTAGCTCTCCTGTCAATACACTAAAGGCCTAAAAATGCCCCAAAAAATATCTTAAAAGTGTGCATTCACACGAAAAAGTGATTGTGTGATTCTCCGCAGAGTTGTGCGACTGAGGGAGTGTCATTAATTGTCCCATGTGTGTGGCGTCCTATTGTGTTATTTAACCCCCCCCCCAGGCCATTGTGCCATCACCCGACACAGGAGGACACCTGTGATCCAGTGCGCAGCCCACATCCGGAGCATAATCAGTCCGCACCGGCAGTCACCTAATCCCGCAATTGTTAAGGGTTTTGGAAGCTCAGTTTTGTATGATGATCTTTGGGGACCTGGGATAAATCAGATGATTTCATTATGGGGCGGCATCCTCATCAGAGGGATCTCAGCTAATTAGCAAAGTCTTGTTGAGACTGATATCTAATGTATGTCTGTCTGTGTTTCAGCTTTACCTCCAGACATTCTGGAAGTGATTGTTGGTGAAGACGAGCGGCAGGAGTGTAGCTTCAGTGTGGACCAGCAGGAGCCAGAGCCCCCCCCCCCACGCATTATAGAGGAACTAGGGGAACTGTGGAGCAGTCAGGAGGGAGAGCAGCTTCAAGGGCTGGAGGAGGCTATCACCAAGTTCCCATTCATTCCTGTCCCTGTGAAGAGTGAAAATGATGAAGAGGAAGCTCAGTCCGCACAGCTTCATCAGAGACAAAGTCAACACATGGAAGGCAGGAACTCACATCCACTTTTACAACCAGAGACTGAAGACCAGACTGGAGACTCTTCTGAACCTGAGACTGATGACAGTGCTGATTGGAAGGAGACCAGAGAACCTCAGTCAGCTTTAAACTCTCTGAAACATGATTCAAGACGTAAGAAAACACTCAGCTGCTCTGAGTGTGGGAGAAGATTTGGCTTCAAGTCAGATCTGAAGAACCACATGAGATCTCACACAGGAGAAAAACCTTTCGGTTGCTCTGAGTGTGGTAAAGCTTTCACTTATAGTGGAACCCTGAAGAGACACACGATAACTCATACTGGAGAAAAGTCTTTCAGCTGCTCAGTCTGTAAGAAATCTTTTACACAGAGAAGACATCTACAACAACACATAAGAATCCACACAGGAGAGAAGCCTTTCAGCTGCTCTGAGTGTGGTAAAGCTTTCACTGAAAGTGGAACCCTGAAGAAACACATGAGAACTCACACATGAGAGAAACCTTTTAGCTGCTCAGTTTGTAAAAAATCTTTTACACAGAGTGGAAGTTTATGGTTCCACATGAGAAATCCACACAGGAGAGAAATGATTCAGCTGCAGTGTTTGTAAGAAAAGATTTGCCTGACGTTCTGATGTCAAAACACATAAATGTGTTGGTCAGATGGAAACAGAAGCAGATGGAGAGGACTGTGGAGGACCAGAACCAGCCAGGAACTCACATCCACTGATCCTGAGACTGGTGACAGTGCTGATTTGGAAGGAGACCAGAGAACCTCAGTCAGGTTTAAACTAGAAATGCACAGATTACAACTTTCCAGGCCAATTCCAATTTCCAATTTTCTTTGAGTTAGGCTGGTCGATACAGATTTTAGCCGATTCCGATTAAATTTTTTTCTAATCACTTTTCAGCACACACAAATATTTATTTTCTATCTTTTCTTTAACAGATAATGGATCACTATAAAATTGAACTATATAAATTACTCCTGGTGTGGGAAATTCACACACATCTAAAATGCAATGTTGGAACCATTTCCTTCTTTTCACATCCAATATCCAACTAAAAAAAATTGTTTTTGGTTTTGTCCCTCCACGCCCTACTTTTTCCTTGCAGGTGTTGCATATTGCAAACTTGTTATCTTCTGCACAAATGAATTTTCAAACAGCTGACATGTTGCAGGTTAATTCACGAGGTTCCCCACATGTGCGAGAATAGCGCGGACACACGCTTCACACCGCGAGCGGGTACACCCCACACACGGCGGAAAAGTTGAGAGAAAGGAAAAAGAGACTGTGCTGTCGCGTCCGTGCGTGCGTCCTTGAGAACTGTAACTTGTATGACTTATGTTGTCAGTTAATTGTAGCGTTGACCGGCATGAAATCGGCATATGTCAGACTGACCTGCCGGTCGCCGGTCATGGCCGAGCACGTGAAAACCGGCCAATTCTGGTCACCGTCCGGTCTATTGGTGCATCTCTACTTTAAACACTCTGAAAAATACTGAAGTCCTGGTAAGTCGTACGATGGAAAAAAAACTGTTAAGGGGCTCCAAGTGTGGGAAAAGACTTGGCTGCAAGACACTCAAGTCTACGGAGCCCCCCTGGTCCCACGTTGTCAAAAAAATTAATTATAACTATCTTGTGGCCACGAGATAGTATCTTGACGCACAAAATAGTATCTTGTGGCCTCAACATAACTATCTTGTGGCCACGAGATAATTCTTCTTCATATTTTATAGACTATATTTATACTTTTAACATGTATATATATCACAAAGTGGAGCCAGGCAGCCACAGTTTTCTTATGTTATATATAGTGTGGTGTTTCGGGTGTTTTATTTTGTATTATGAATGGCTGAGACACAAGGGGGAAAGAGGAGCGGATAGAGAGCGAAAAAGAAACGTTGGGGACGGAGCACAGATAGACGGGCAGGACAGCGGAGCCGGAGGACAGCTGTGGATGTTTGGAGGATCGGCGCGTTGGCGTTGTGCGAGTGCGATTTGGGCAAAAATAGAAAATCTGATTTCAACCAGTCTATAGAGAAAGGGACTACAGTCTTTACCCTTTTCTGTTTGAGGGAGGGGGGAAGAGGTCCAGCAGCATGCAACGTCCACTCTGCTTTTCCCGGCGCCAACGCGCAGAGAAGCGAACACTAAGCGACACACAGGTCTGCTTCAGAGCTCCGTGTATCGTGATATATTAATTATTGTCCAACCTCTCCCGCTGTTTTTCCTTTTGGTTAGATTCTACATCAGATTAAACAGCACAAACCAAAAATACAGACCACTGTACAATTTGCAGTGTTATTTTTATGGCAAAATAATATTTCAACTTACCTCAATTTGTGAATGTCTGATAGAATTTCTCCTTGAAGTCACAGCTAGCAGCAGTGCTTTCCGAATGGACTGCTAACGTTTTGAGCGCGAAACAAGGCCTTTGCATACAGGCCCCTTATAGATGTCCTAAGAACTGCCTGACCAAATAACAATTAAATACAGTAAAATTCGTAAATTGAGAGAATTAACAAACGTTAACTGCTCCGCTGGCTTCATTATGAATGAGCCTCATTAGGTGTTGTGTGCATAACAGGCGGAAAGAGTACTGAAAATCTGTACTCAAGTACAAGTACTGTTACATTGCTAAAATATTACTCTGTTACAAGTAAAAGTACTGGTGTTAGAGAAATACTCAAGTAAAAGTACAATTTGTAAAAAAAACAACAAAAAAACTACTCAGAGTATTAGTTACTTTTAACCACCGTCACTTCTCCAGACTAGGGTTGGATGTGTGTTTTCCTTTACCAAAAGTTAAAATGACAACAATCTATTAATCATTAATAATTGATTAGATACAAAACAAGTTTTTCCCTCATTTTTTTCTCAAAGAAGATCTACTGTACCTTTTACAGCCAACACATCAGTCATTGTTGGTGTATGTGTTACACCTTGATAGAAACACATGCTACTCCTTGGTCAAAGGACATCTAACAACACAGAAGTGGAAGACAGATTGATGATGAGGCCTCCTGCAAGTCCTTTTCTAACAAATATTGAATTACAATTTCCTAAGAGGTAATAAATGCATCATATTCATGTCCATACAGGTACTAGCTGTCTGTGAGCTATTTGGCCTCATCTTCAAAAATGAAGTACCGTAAAACTTCGACTAGGATCCCGGAGTTTTATTTGATCAAATGGACCATTGGGACAGGCATCTATGGGATGTGGATAACCGTATGGGGTTATTTGTAGGGATGCTTGACATTTATTTTGTACCGATATCCGATATACCAATATTGTCCAATGCTTAATTTCCGATACCAAGATTAGCCGATACAGATACCGAAACATTTGATCGTTTATAGGCTTACTGCCCACTGTTCAATGACTCCCTTGATACTGGGGATTTTAATGTTTTGAAGGACTAGCCAGCAACCGGTAGGCTAACTGGGGTGCGGTGCTTACTACCCCTTCGAGAGAAGATGCCAACTGAACATTTCTTTGACTGAGGTAAACTGAAAACAAATAGCAACACAAGAACAAAAATTCAACTCATTCCACTCATTGGGGCTTAGATCTGCCCTGCTCAAGAATTTATTTACTCTACAAACCCTGTGTGTATGGTGGTTGGCCAACAACCTATACCCAAATTTTGTCTGCATTCGCTTTGAGAGGAAACAAGCTTTCCAATAAGGTTTAAAATGACATACTTTAGTCATTTTAAACCATTTCAAAAACCGATACCGATATTTACCGATATTGAATTTTAAAGCCAATATCGGCCGATAATATCGAGCATAGTTATTTGTCCAAGGGACAGGCGTCTGGGACTGGGCTATTATTTGAAGTGTTACGGTAGGCTTGCAACCTTTCTGAGATTCCACTAATCAGCATAATTCAACACAGCGTAAACTTTGACCTATTTTGATGTTTTTTACATTTTTGGGAAGTTACATTTTTCATTTTCTGCATGACTAACAAAGATGACTGATTGATTGTTTTGGTGAAAGATCTACATGTACGCAATGTTTGTTCTTTGGTGACTAGCGTGACTTGAAATGTATTGAGTTACAATTACTAAATCTCAACATGCTTGATTAGCCTAAATGTAGAGTTACTACAAGTTACTAAAAATTGTACAGTAAGTAATTACATAACTCAATAGGCCTACATAGTTACTTTGCGCTTCTGCCATGCAGGACCCATATATGTGTTCCCAGATTAAACCCATGCCCACTCGGCCCATACAAAGTCTATGCAGGACACATTTATGCGTTCCCAGTTCAAACCCATGGCCACTTGGACCATAAAAAATGCCATGCAGGACCCATATATGTGTTCCCAGTTCAAACCCATGCCCACTTGGACCATAAATATGCCATGCAGGACCCATATATGTGTTCCCAGTTCAAACCCATGCCCACTTGGACCATAAATATGCCATTCAAGACCCACATATCTATTCCCAGATCAAACCCATGCCCACTTGGCCCATGAATATGCTATGCAGGACCCATATATGCATTCCCAGTTCAAACCCATGGCCACTTGGCCCATAAACATTCTATGCAGGACCCATATATGTGTTCCCAGATCAAACCCATGCCCATTTGGCCCATAAATATGCGATGCAGGACCCATATATGCGTTCCCAGTTCAAACCCATGCCCACTTGGACCATAAGAATCCTATGCAGGCCCCATATATGTGTTCTCAGTTCAAACCGATGCCCAATTGGCCCATGCCTGTCCCTTATGGGGCCCATGTAATCAGCTCATATGGGCTTCCTACGTGGGACTCATACTACAAAACCTACATGGGACCCGCTGATTTCACCCAGCCAAAGCCCATGCCCGTACAGATACCATGGAAACCCTACTTAACCCATCTGGGCCCCACATGTCATTGCTGGCTGGGTGGGGTCATTTAACCAGACAAGGTCTCCGGGAACATAGGGAGTGTGCTTAACACTCTTGTCATACTGTCGTTTCTGCTGATTGTGGGCCCGATCTCTGTTCCATGCAGCCGAAAGGAAAGCGGACTGAAGTTTCTGCGTCAATCGTGCAACATAGTCAGCAGGGGAACCTGTAGTAGACGAAGATGGTGTGTTGTTAGGTAACAGCATGTCGGCAGGCATCCTGGCTTCATGACCATGTGTGAGGAAGAATGGTGTAAAACCTGTTGTAGAGTGAGGGTTGGTATTGTAACGCAACTTGGTTGAGGCAGTCATCCCATTCACCAGGCTGTTGAAGAAGTGTCTTAGCTAACTGATCAATAAGTGTCCTGTTGAACCTCTCAATCATGCCGTCACACCGAGGATGATATGAGCTGGTTCGTGTTTTCTTCACGCCCAGCAGTTCACACAGATGTTTCACCAGGTCAGACTCAAACTGACGTCCCTGATCGGTGTGGAGCATCTCCGGGATGCCATGTTCACAGATGAAGTTGTCAAACAGACATTTCGCAACTGTTATGGAGCGCTGGTCTGGAATGGCATAGAGGTTGACATACTTGGAGAAATAATCTTGGACAACAAGCACATACCTGTTTCCACGACTTGTGATGGGGAGCTCAAGTATGTCAGCTGCAACCTTTTGGAATGGCTCAGTAGCATTGTCAAGCTTGATGTCAAGGAGGGCATGGTGCGTCCGCAGAAAATCAAAACCAAGAATGACTGGCTGGCAAGCACCTCTGAGAATTTCAAAGTCCTGTTGCCATACCTGATTTCCAAGTCTGATCCCAATTGTTAACTTGCCTAAAATGTCCAGGTTCTGTCCATTCACTGAGCGAGCTGGCAGAGAGGAGGGTGTCATGGGGCGTTTTCTCAATGCTGGGTGAGAGTTACGAAAATCTTCACTCACAATGGAGACAGTAGAACCAGAGTCAATTAAAGTGCACACCTCAATGCCCTCAACAATAGCCAAGATCGTAGAAGAGACAGAATCATCATGTTGTGAGTCATCCTTGTCAGGCATTAACTCAGGGGAATCAGTCTGGGGCTGTGAGTCAGTAGCTGATGTTTGCCCCTCAACAGCAGCTAAGGGAAGTTTCCCTGATGGTTGGAGCCAGAGTGTGGATATCTTTCAGGAGACTGGAAGCGAACACTGCCTCTAGTGTGGGGACTTGCATCTCTGTTTCTCTGTGGAGCAGGACTAGGGCTGCGTCTGTATCTGTTTGTGTCATCAATGTCATGGCGACCATACCTGGAGTGCTGATAGGACTGGCGTGAGGGAGAGCGATGCTGATCACGTCTGTCATTGTCATGCCACTGACGGTCTCTCTGAGCAACAGGTGAAGGAGGACAACGTCCATAGCAGGACCCTGGATCACGACCATGATGCTGCTCAGGTAAGTAATTGTCTCTGCGATGTTGTCTGTTATGGTAGGGTTGTGGAGAGACACTGCGCGCACTGTATCGAGCATTGTTGGAGGAAAACCCCAGGTTTGGAGTCTACACGCTGAGCCAGGTAACTGTGTTCCTCACGTAACAGGTGTACTTCACTTTGTAAGCTGTTGACAGTAAGAGTCAGCAGCTCGACTGCACGCAGAAGCTTGTCATCAGTAGGTTCAGGACGAACCATAGCTACCTGCTCTGAAGATTGAGTGTGTGGAGTCCCTACAGTCGTCAGTCGGAGCGCTGCACGGGCCGTCTCACAGCGGCTGGCGATACGCAGGGCTTCCTCCAGATCCTCAGCACCCATCTCATGGACTTTTGACTGAAGATGTGGGTCCAAGCCAGCAACAAAGCGGCGAAAATTTTCACCCTCTAGTGCATTGTGGTCATAGTTGGGGAAGGCTTCTAGTACAAGACGAGTGATGTCTGCACTGTACACATCCAAACTTTCACCTGGTTTACGAGGTCGAGCATTCACATGTGTCTGGAAGAATGGCAGGGAGTATATTGGTCCGAAAACGTCCCTGAGTTTCTCCTTCAGCGAATCATAGTCCCTCTGGGTTGAAGAAGGAAGGCTGTCCCAATATAGAAATGCAGCATCTGCTAGGCGAGTAGGGAGGACGGAGGCCATCACTGCAGGCAGATCCGCATCAGTTGAACTCATAGCCTGCACTGCCACTTCAAAGCGTTGAGACCAACTTGTGAATGATTCAGTCCCATCTCCTTTAAAAGCATGCGGAAGATCTATTTTCAGGGCACTGGAGACAGCAAGTGTGCCTGGAGAAGCAGCACCTGTCCCTGTGACATCTTGCCGTCGTTGTGAGGGGGGAGACTGTAGCACAGCGTCACTTTCATCAGCCGACATGGTAACAAAACGTCCAGTTCAAAAATCACAAAAAGCACGTAAAGCAGAAAAAAAAAAGTCCCGTAATATCTCCAAACTATGTTGTAGTTAATCCACTGCTCTCAAAGAGTGTAAAATCCAGACGGCACAAAAAGTGACTACATCCACAGTCCGTAGGAATAAAACTCACCAAATGCGCAAGAACCACCAAAATAACACCACGCTGCCACCAAATGTAACGTGAAGGTTCGATATGTGGTGGTGGATCACTCTTTATGAGAATAATGAGCAGGATGGAGACGGATAACTTTCTCAAGCCGTACTTTACTGCACACTGCTCACAACAACAACACTTCCTAACCAATGACTTCACTAACCAATCAGAAGCGAGCACAGACTGAGGTAAACGTGATGGAATCAGAGAGGCAGATTCAACAGAATATCTTGTGTTAAATGTGTAAACATGTAAATATGTAACTAATAATCGTGTAACATAAATATGTAAATGATTAACTGACTAAACATTGTAAATACATTTCTAGTAAATGAACTCACATATAACTTATATTAAATTCTATGCCTTACAGCTTTCAAATATGAATTAACTCCACTTCTAAACCTTACATTAATTTTAAACAAACTGTAACGGGCTAAATAACTCCATATTGCTATTATCAGTAACTTACCAGGTGCTTCCCGGGAGTTGTTGCCGCCATAATTCAATATGGCAATATGGTCCAACTGCGTCTTGTAAACTAACCCTGAAAGTCGGAAGTTGCATGCCAGCGGGGGCGTGGCGTGAGCGGGCGTGGCGTGAGCAGGGGGCGTGGCGTGAGCAACTGCTGCGTGAGCAGGGGGCGTGGCGTGAGCGACTGCTGCAAGCTGCAGTTGGACCCTTCTCGCTAAAGTTGAAGCAAACGGACTAGCTAAAGTTGGAGCAAATAGACTAGCTAAAGTTGGAGCAAACGGACTAGCTAAAGTTGGAGCTAACGGATTAGCTAAAGTTGGATCTAACGGACTAGCTAAAGTTGGAGCTAACGGACTAGCTAGCTAGCTAAAGTTGAAGCTAACGGCGGAGAGTTGCTGGTTCGGAGGACGCTGATTTTGGACTGGAGAGGACGACAGCGTGTTTCCCTGCTGAGGAGGACTTTGCCGTAGCTGGTGACTGGTTTTGGTGTTTGAGCTGTGTTTCTGGGACTAACAGCTAATTGTAAGTTGGATTTCTGTGTGTTTGCTTCACTGAAGATAACGTCCTGCTGGCTGCTGCACGTCCACATGAGCCCACAACTTTTTTCTTTTCTTTTTTTTTCCCTCTCGGCGTGTGTTTGGGTGGGTAGGTGTGTGTTAACACAGTGGTTTAATAAGGTTTGAGTAAGTTTTACATTGAAATGTTTTAAGGAGGAATCATTTTGTGTAGCTGGAGTGTTTTAAGTGGAAACTGATAGAGAAATGGGTAAATGGGTAGTTGTGTGTAATATCATTTGAAGAAATATTGCAGTTAGCATATTTGCAAGGTGTGATTTGTGTTATGTTTTTTTGTTATTCAATCTAACTGCTAAATGTTATTTGTACATTTAAGTCATTGTTCAGTAAACAATACCTTTTTTGTTAAAGAGTTGTCTGAGGTCAGTTATTCCAATACAGGACAATAGATTTGCTGGTTAAAAGTATGGTGGTAGATGACTAATCCAAAATAGATAAACCTTCGTGGTAGCTACCTTAAAGAAATTAACCCAAAGACTTCATCATTCCAGTTTAAAGTTACATATTGCAGCTTGGGCATTGCACAGTGCAACTTTGTCAAGTCACATATCCTATATGGCTTTAATAGAAAAATGTTTTTGACGCATCGTGATGCATCGAGATATCGAATCGCTGACCTGATAGTCGTAATCAAATCGGGAGAGCAATGAAAATTCACACCTCTATCGTACATGCTGCACTACAATTCCATCTTGATGATTTCATTTCAAATCCATTGTGTTAGCGCACAGGGCTAAAATTATAAAAATTGTGTCACTGTCCAAATATTTCCAGACCTAACTGTATATCCCTCCAAAGAGGTTGTACTAAAGAATGTAATCGCTGCGTGGCCTCGTCGTGTGGTTCTGTGTAGTTTATTTATGGCATCCTGTTAGATTTCACGTTTTCTGAAGAGAACAACCGTTAGACAGACTGCTGCTTGAATTAATTTTAATGAACGGTGATGAAGCTGTTGCCTCCAGTGATGTTGATAAGTTTAAAATGTAGTGAGACTCCAGTACCCACAGGTGGTTATTTAAAATCGCAGTCCTTCATTTACTTTTACACCATATACACCATATAAACACTAATAATGTATAATAATGATGAGTAATATACAGTACCAGTCAAAAGTTTGGACACATGTTCTCCTTCACTAAAATGGGAAAGCATGTCCAAACTTTTAACTGATGCTGTATTATACAATATAAACCCTCCTATAATGGATGTAGGAGTCACATTTATCAACTGTATGTTGTTTTGGTCTCATTTATATTATTTATTGATTATTATATTAGGCACTGATATTTTAGGTGGTGGGCGTGTTCATCGTGGTTTGAGAGGAAGTGATAACATTGTATTTGTTGGCTTCACCTGTTCACCTGGGTTTTTGGGCTTTGACAGAGAGGGGGTAAGCCTGGGACGCTTTCTGTTGACCACACTCACACACTCATTCAAATCATAAGTAACTTAACATTTTGGTAACTGCAGGAAGATACTAGTTGTGTTTTACATGTGGATGAATAAATCAAAGAAATTCTATCTTTAGCGCATCACAGTGTGTTTTGCATCTCTCGGCCGCAATTATGAATGTGGACTGTCCCAACATTTTCTAATCTTTGTTTTCATTCATTATCATTAGTCAAAATCTCAGTCATACTTTCCAACTTTAAAATGTTACAAATCTTTCGTTTTTCATTTTCCATCATCTGTTCATTCTGTTGTTAGAGATCAAATGTGGAGAAAGGAAGATGTATTTTTATGTCTCTATGTTTCCTGCTTTCATCTTGTAGAGACTCAAACTAACTAAATACTTTGTGTCTTGGAGGGATCATTCCGATCAAAACTTATCAAACCTGGATGGTTATTCTTGTAAAGATCTGGATTTAAAGAGACAAACTGGGATGGTGGGGTTATCTTTCACATTGGTTAGTATCTGTATAACACAGTCATACTATGTTTGTATAAATTTGGTCCAATATGTGCTGTAGAAAATGATACATGGTTTAATGGAAAATCAATAAAAATTGCTAAACAAAAAAAAACTAAAATTATCAAACCTGTGGCTGGGTTGGCTCAGTGAGTAGAGCAGGCGCACATATACTTAGAGGTTTATGCCTCAACGCAGAGGTCCAGGGTTCGAATCTGACCTGTGACTGATTCATGATGCATGTCTTCCACCTCTCTCCCCCCTCTCTCACCTAGCTGTCCTGTCAATTTTAGGCGGAAAAGCCCCAAAAAATTATCTTAAAAAAAACGTATCAAACCTAGTTTTACAAAACGCAGCCGAACACACACAATTATAGCCAAACTGCGGAGAGTCTCATTAAAGGCAGGGTTGGTAAGGTTTAGAAGCTAGCAAGATTTGAAAGAGGCATTTCCTCTGGGCTTCGTCTAACCCCTCCCCCTGTATTCCAAACTTAGTCCAGGGTTCCAGTGTTAGCAGACAGGTCTGGCTCTGACAGTATCATCAACTGTGGTAAACTACTCTGGCAGTAAATGTCCTTGAGAGAAAATAAAGACAGACATTCACAATGCACTAGGCTAATATTTAGTACCAGTATCATTGATATAACTCATTGTGTATGTGTTGCACATCAAAGAGAACAGCTCACTTCTACATCAAGCTAACTTTACTCACCAGTCGGAGAGAGACTGTGAAACAATAGCTGATACCGCAGGGAGAGGTGGTCTCATCCATCCGAGTTTCCATGGTGTTGATGTTGAATTATCCTTGTCAAAACTACAAAATAATATTAAAAGGAAAAACGCAGAGCTTGCATCAGCACATTTGTGAAAAGCCAATATGTAAATGACACATGTTCAGACCCCGGCGATCATATAACGTTACACAAATTTGCATTTTGTTAGGCAAGCTAGACATTAGCTAGTGTAACGTTAGCTTACTAGTAGCCTGACAGGGAAGCTAACGTAAGCAGCATTGGGCTAATATGAGTAACGCTACATAAATGTAAAGCTACGTTGGCTAGACATTTCCTAAAAGAAACAAATCCCCCACAAAAAAAAAACATGTAACGTTACCTGTCCAACAGAAAGACGCAACCATAGCATCAGTTTTCATCCCTTTCAACTCATTCAGCTATCTCCATCGCTGTTTGTCCTCTTATCTCAATCGCTGTTTGTCCTCTTGTCCTCAAAAGCCTTTTCAGCTACAGTCTCTTTTCTTTTCTCTCCCTGTGAGTTGTGATGGAAAGTGCAAGTTGCCTTCTAAAGGCTACACGGTTGTTGATGGGCCCTAGCCTGACGTGGTCATACTCAGATTCTAGTCATTTCGCAATTGCGAAATCTGTCCATCATCGTATAAAGCCCACCCTGACAATTTGATTGGTCCAAACAGCTCTGGTTGGGGCATAGTTGCTCCACAACGGATCAAGTCCAGACCGAACTTCCCGGCCTCAAATGTTGTGGGCGGAGCTAAGTTCGGCTAAATGGGCCCTGTTTCTCATGACATTTTCTTATTGTTTCTAACACATCCTGTTCTATAGACATGGTCCTTATTTATTCATTCATGTTGTACCAGTTCAATATCACCGTCAGTTGAAATAAACCTTGTGTTGTAAGAAAACTAGTTTTTTTGGTTATGAATCTATTTTGATACGTTTTCCCATAACCTTTTGTAATTTTACATTTGTTTAAAAATATCTGAATTAATATCGATATCGCAATATTCATAATCGATATTGCAATATCACATTTTGTCAGTATCGTGCAGAGTACACTCAGCGGGGCTCAAAGTTTTTACAGGATTACTGAAGCTACTGATGATGGATCTTTTACACTCCTTTTTTAGAGCCTATAAGTTATTTATAGCTGTTGGGGTGTAAAGACCATTAGAAAAAATATATTGAAACATTTTTACTAACCCTACCTTTAACTGGACACTAAACTTTAGATCATAAACCCTTCAATACAAAAATGACTCGTAGAAATTAAAAATGTAAACCCCAATATGGAAAGCGCGATAACAACGGATGTTAATGTTTCACACTGCTTTTTAGTATATATATATAAATGAGGAGACAAGGATTAAATATGAAATTGTGGTGACCCACAAGTAAGACAAAGAGACATTCACCAAGGTACTGTACCTTTAAGGAAGAGGTGTTATGATACAGCCCAGTCTCATGCCAGGTCGTTATATAGTCAGTGATTGTAATCTATTAAGTCGTGGACAGGGTGGTGGATGGGTCATAAAACACAGGACTTTCACGCCGGAGACCGGGGATCGCGCCCCGCGTGTGGCAGTACCTTTGTCCCGCGTGTTGCAGTTCCTTTGTCGGCGTGTCCCGCGTGTGACGGTTCCTTACCCCGTTCTTTTTTTTCCCTAACCCCAACCGTCTCGTTATTGTGGTGTTTCATTTACCGTGTCTTGCGAGTGGCGTGTGGCGCCGCATTTCCCCGATCGCGAGTGGCGGCCCATGCCGTTGTTTTGGCCGGCGTGTGGCGCCTCATTTCCCCGTAGTCGCGTCAGCATTTCCCCGATCGCGAGTGGCGGCCCGTGCCGTTGTTTTGGCCAGCGTGTGGCGCCTCATTTCCCCGTAGTCGAGTCAGCATTTCTCCGATCGCGAGTGGCGGCCCGTGCCGTTGTTTTGGCCGGCGTGTGGCGCCTCATTTCCCCGTAGTCGCGTCAGCATTTCCCCGATTGCGAGTGGCGGCCCGTGCCGTTGTTTTGGCCGGCGTGTGGCGCCTCATTTCCCCGTAGTCGCGTCCCCCAGAGCAGGTTCGAAAAGCGTGACCTGTACACGTTCAAAAGTCGTTGCATATACACGAAAAAAATGTCAAAATCGTAACCTGTCCACGACTTAATAGATTACAATAACAAAACCTGGCGTGAGACCGGGTTGGATATACGAGTTCTGGGGCTGAATTATGTCAAACAACGACGGTGGTGAAAATGCTGAACATTGCTGTGGCGGCGCCGGCTGCTGCTTGCGGCGCGGCTAATTTCGGTGCTGTCTACGCGGCCACCATCAAGTTACCGGACTTTTAGCAGCACAACCCACGGCTGTGGTTTCAGCACATCGAGGCCCAGTTCCAGCTGAGCGGAATAACACAGGACGTTACAAAGTATTTCCACGTGGTATCGGCCTTACATGCCTCAACAACAGCCAAGGCTATATGGCGCTGTTAGAGGCTCCTCCGGCTAACGGCAAGTAGACGCACTCAAAACATTCCTGTTGGAACTCTTTGAACTGTCGGAGCAGGAGAAAGCAGAGCGCCTGCTGTCCCTGAACGGCCTTGGCGACAGCAAGCCGTCCGAGTTAATGGAGAAGATGCTGGCTGTGCTGGGCGCGGCGATCCCTCATTCCTCTTCGCCCACATTTTCCTGCGGCAGCTTCCAGCACCTGTGCGCACCGCACTGGCCTGCTCCCCCCCCCTCTTCCTCCAGAGACTATCGGGCACTGGCTGTGGAGGCAGACAGGATTTTCCTCGCCAACCTGCAGCAGTTTGTCCACGCGCTGCTGCCCCCCCCAGCACACGTCTGCCACGCTTGCACTACACAAAATATAATTTATGTAATTATGTGTGGTTGTCATTGCGTTACAGTGGAGGAGAAAGTCGTTTTTTGTAAGTTGTTGTTATGTTATTATTGTTTCAGTGTTAGTGTTTGATATTAAGTTTCTGAACGGTGCACAAGCCAACAGTTTGATGCGCTGTCTGAGCCTTACGTCATAATTTTTAATTGGTCATGGTAATACTGTATACCGCGGTAAAATAGGGAGGAGGTTTGACGGTATCAAAATCTGGATACCGCCCAACCCTAATAAAAACTATATATTTTTGTTCTCGCTTAAAATTGTAGGCAGGCTACTGAGTAGGCCAAACCTCCGGGACCTCTTAACCTGGGACCCTTGCTGTCATCAGGTCAGCTGCTAGCTGCTATCATCCTCGTCTTTCCTGCTGCCACGGCATCACTATTTTATGAGTGAAACTTGGCGGAGAAACGTAAAAGTGCTGATAACTGCTCTGTATCAACAAAGAAAGTAAGGCTCTATCTTGAGAGTTTCCTCAACTTCTGTTTCGGGGGGGGGGCTCAGCTTTTCTTAGACATGAGTAGGGGGGTCGCCGAGGAAAAAAGGTTGGGAACCACTGCACTAGAGGAGAGTGCAGTATTTCCAATCGCAAAACTTTGTTTGGCAAATCCGGGCTCCAGGCTAACCTTTTTACATCAATCATCCTTTTCTTTTGCTGTGTTTACACCTCATGTCCACACTACAGAGCCCGATGGCTTCCATAGTAACATGTCTGCAACCAGAACGACTTTACTTTGACATCAAATTAATGTCTGTATTTCAAAAGGTTTTAATGGGATTTAAATAATGAAAACTATCAGAATGTATGAAAAATGTTGTTATTTTAAAGTCATGTAATTTCTATCTGAAACTAAAACTGAAGCAAGTGCTGAAATGTTTTATATTTGAACATTGAGACTTTCCTGAAAAATTTAGAATTTTTCGGAACTAATGAAAGTTATGAAAAGTAGATTTGCTTCCATAATAACATTTCTGCAACTGGCAGACGTTTTCCTTCATTTTGTCATAAATTATTGTATGACAAGTGAAAATGATGTGAGTACGAGCAAATCCAGGGTTTAAAGAAGGTTGTTCACTAACTCTCTCTCTCGCTGTTTGTCTGTTGCTATAGAAACGGAGAGGAGAGGGACAAACATGTTATAGTTGTCAACACTGTGACAAATCCTTCACAACATCTGGATATTTAAAGATTCATCAGAGAGTTCACACTGGAGAAAAGCCATACAGCTGTGATCAATGTGGGGCAGCTTTCACACAACAGGGTAACCTAAAAAACCATCAACGATTCACACTAGAGAGAAGCCTCACAGCTGGTATAATGTTATGCTATTTTATCTGTTTTCAATTAATAAGTAAAGGAACACGGAAACTAAAGATTGCAGTTTTTGAAATTGCAGTGTGAATATTGGGTGCTGAAAAGCTGAGGCTACACTGCATTTCTGACTTGAATGTGAAAGAAGGATAGATAGATAGATGGATAGATGGATGTATAGAAAGTAGAAGATTCTCAAATGTTCACAAAATTTGGTAGGAATTACATCACATTTCGGCTTGACTGTGTCATGGTGGCTCTAGAGCGCCCCATAATTAGTTTAAGCCCTTGACCATGCGTGTTTAGCTGCGCCTAATGAAAGAAAGGCCTTTATTTGGACATATTTGCTCTGATATTCGCAGAATTTGGTACACAGCCTTTTAAAACTTAAACTGAATACTGATACGGAATACTTATTTATGTAATATTGAATAATAAAAACTTAAGAAACCTTCTGTTTTATGAATAAATCATGAACTGATTGGATCATTAATTATTTTACAGCAGTATAACATATTTTGACACAAATGTAGATTTGAACCAGATGATTAGTTTGTACATGAATGTTGACAACATGTCAGTTTATCTGGTTAAACCCCAGAAGAACAGGATATGTTGGGATGTTATTTCTTCTTTTCATTACGATGATCAGATTTTAAAGTGGATTTCTGAGTGGAGTCCTGTTAGGAGTGGGTCAAAGGCTGTTTCTCCTCATTCAGTTTGTTTTCATGATAACGTACTCAGAATGATTTAGTACTAACAGGCCTACGGATCAACACTCACGGTTCGTACTGCGTATGAACCGCAGATTAATTGCAAAGTGTAGCCATAATAGCGTTCACGTGAACGTAGCATGTTAAAAGCAGTTGTATGTTCACGTGAAGGTAGCATGTTAAAAGCAGTCGATAGAGACGGTCATGGCTCCTGGAGGAGTGGACCAACGCTGGCTGATTCGGCTGCCGCTGGCACCTCTACCTGTCTTAACTTTTTTTTTTATCTGTAAACGTTCCAAGTAGGATATGCAGTTTACAGTCAGGGATTGGTCCAGCTGGGTTCGATCCCTCCCACTTCCTGCTTGAGGTGAGGAACATTGATTGGAGTGGCACCTGGTCTCTCCCTTCAATCCTGAAGAAGCAATCAGACAATTAAGTTTAGGCAGCCAAACAATCTTATTATGTTATTTGTGTTAGATTAACAAGTAAAGGTACATATAGATACTTGAAAATGCATTTTCTGAAAACATGAATGTTGTGTGAGTGTGAATGCTAGATGCTGAAAGGCTGACGCTACACTTCATTACTGGCTAGTATGTGAAAGAATGTTAGATATATCAAATCACATTTTTGAGGGGCTTCAGATGCTTAAAACTTCACAAAAATGTGTACACGTGCAAAGTCCTGCAGTTATTGGGTTTGGGCGTCTCCAGTGGGCTTCATAGCGTCCCCCAAATGCATGCCATAGTTGGAAAAATGTATTTGATGTTCACAGAATTTGGTACAAACAGCAATTTGGTCCACGCAAGTTCAACAAACGCCCCCTAATGCATGGAAGGCCTCAATTTCAAAACAGTTGCTTCAATATTCACGAAAATCCAAACATTCCTCTCATCATTACCGACATACAGACATATTTCTAATTTAGATCCACCCAACTGGAAGTTGTTTACCAAGTTTACCATCATGTTATCTTACTTTCTGGAATTTTCATTTAATAATCTTTGTCTGACATTTTATATTCACTGTTTGTATTTTCTGTAACTGAATGTTTTTTTATTTTTTACCAGTGGTAGCGGACTTTTTCGACCGTGCTAACACAGCGTCCCTCTTTCATTCTTCAACCAGCTTCTTGAAAAGGTCGGCGTAGCGATGTGTGCGCGTATCCAAAACCCTGTTGATATCCAAGTCTTTGATCATGTTTGAAAGTAGCTGTGTTTCTCCTTTTCATTGGGTCTGCAGCGCTGCAAACTGTCAGCTGGTTGGTTTGTCTACAGTAACCATAGCAACGCACAGAGCTGAACGTAAGCCTGCAGTACAACCACGATTGAGACGCATATTCTGAATATCCTGTATACATGTCCAAAGAATGCCTCTAAAACCTGAATCATAATAATATCCCACGTGTTAATCGGAAAAAAGCCTTATTCTGAATATCCAACCGGAACATGCTGTTTACATGACCTGTATCAAATTCCTAATATTGTTATATTTGCAATAATAATGGAATATTGGTGTGCATGTAAACATACTCAATGATTCAATTGTTTTAAATGTCTTGGAATGTGGAAGAATTAAATACAAAAGAAAATGAAATAAAATAAGGCTACATGCAGATTATTTGTGACTTGATTTGGTGGATTTAATGTCCGGTATACCAGGCAAGGCGCCAGGATTCCAGTTTTGGATGGGCCAGACCAATTGTGGGTGGGCCTTAAATTAAAAACGTTATCAAATCCCTGTTTAACCTAATACAAATGACTGGCTAATATAGTTTACTGTTATATTATATATATTATATGTGCTTACATAATAAAGATTGTAATAGCTTGATGCTATTTATATGTTGTTGCATTGTAAAAAGTTTCGGTGCAAAGGACGGACCTATCCGCGATCGCTCTCCTTGGTCAAAAGAAGAGCGCTTTGGAATCTCCATTACCACCATACCTGGCTGTGCTATAGCGCATCTCTCCTAACCAAAGGCCTATAGACTGTAAAAGTGGTCAGGAATCTAATATTTCCCCAAAACATAGTTTAGTTCTGCTCGTATAACATGAGGCCGAATATTTCACAATTCTTTTCAACAATATACAGATCAACAACATTGCCCGACAGTTTCAATCAATACTCGACCACAGAACATGTTCATTGACAACGTCATCTGTCATGTAAAACAAGACTCAAGTTATTTCCTTACTTTAGTGTGATGATTCATGTTATAAACATGTTTAACAAAAATAAATAAATCGCATTAACAAGCCCTAAAGCATTATTGGCCATAACAAGAAAAAACCATGAGGGAAAAACAACGTGACAACAGTAGCAAGCTGTTATAGAAATAGAACTGCGCCTGCAGCTCTGTAGCGGGTTATGAATTGATTATTTTAATCCATATATCTCATATAACAACATAAAACAATACAGGCAGAGTAGCCTTCACATACCTTACTGTTATCCTCTGGCGGTCCTACACAATTAAACTCAGCAGAAGAAGTGACCGGATACTTTAGCACTGGTTGAGTTGCGGGCTCATCCACGGAAGACCGATCCACAGGGCTATATCCATAGGGGCTATATCATCCACGCTGGCCGCGCTAGCATCGCTAGCCGCATTAGCATCCTGCAGTGGCCGAGACAAAGATGTGCTCGGCGTTGTGGATCTCAGCTCTCCTTCATCTCCTGGTTGCAGCGATGACTCTGAGACCGTTCGTGCACGTTTAAGGTACCTAAACGACTGTTGCAACCTTGTCCTTTACTGGAAATGATTTTCACAGTCTCAGATCACTGGGAGCTAGCCTAGCATACCTACAAGCTACATCCGATCCGAACCTCACTGTCTGCTGAACTTGCGCAGAAACATAAAAATAGACATGACCAGTTTTTTTTAATTGTTTTTGAAAGCTAAACATTTAGACAATTTTAGCACAAATTATGAGATTATTTGCCGATTTATAATAATTCTTCACCAAATTATAATATATTAATTAATTCATGTTTTTTGAGGAAATGTTTTGGGTGGGCCTGTTGAAAAGTGGGTGGGCCTAGGCCCGTCAGGCCCACCCATGACGCCGTGCCTGCGGTATATTTGCCACAGCCGACCTGTCGCACGCAATACTCGCGCGTGGTGGTCGCGACACTAGTTGCAGTCTTCTCCTGAACAGAGGTGGCGCTAATGAGGAAAGGCTACCGACTTTGCTATTTCTATGGCCTAGAAGAAGAAGAAAAAGGAAAAGGACGGCAGAACTGGCAGCAGCATTGCCGTCAATGCTTCGATTTGATTGGATGAGCTACTTGGTGGGATCAAGCCTTTCATTCGCCATAAAAGAACTCATCTTAACCCAGTAAGTTTACAAGAGAGACTTGCAGTCACTCTGAGAGTCCTGGCATCTGGTTGTCCCCAAACTCGTCCATGCTTCCTGTTCCCGCCTTGTCGCGCGCCGCTGAAAATAATAGAGTGGCGCACCAGTGAGATCTACATCATTTTGACGTCACATTGGCACACGACAGGTCGGCTGCGGCGACTGTAAAAAGGCCCTTATTCTTCCTGACGTGGCTGTGTTTCCCTCTTTCATTTTAAACTTTAACCTGGTGAGACGCAGGAGGAGCCCGGCCAAGAGTCACCCCACAGAGCCCAGACCCTCCACGTACCAGAGCCTCCTAATCCCTGTGAAGTAGTTCCACAGCAGCGGATTAAGTGGCCCCGCCAGCAAGCAACCATAGTAATTGGCAGCAATTCACCAGTGATGTGTCCACTCTCATTCAAGCTACAGCCAAAGGAGATGCTGACAAAGACTCCAAACTATGACCACAATCATTGTCAGTTATGCTTCAGAAAGGTTCGGCCAGACAGAAAAAGATCAAACTAAGACCACCACCTACATCATGAACCGCAGGGCCACCAAAACACAATATGTTCCCGTCCCCCCCCTATTGACAGACGCCCATCAACCAAAACAACAGTGTGTGTGTGTGTTTGTTTTCAGTAACAGTCTGATTGGCAAGAGTATTTAAAGATGAAATATGTAACTTTTTCCTAATTAAAAAGTCTAAAAATGACTTGACCACCAGACTCCATGTAAATAATCAGTACTTTTAGTGTGTATAGAGCCAGCATATTTCCACCAGACTCCATGTAAATAATCAGGACTTTTAGTGTGTATAGAGCCAGCATATTTCCACCAGACTCCATGTAAATAATCAGGACTTTTAGTGTGTATAGAGCCAGCATATTTCCACCAGACTCCATGTAAATAATCAGGACTTTTAGCGTGTATAGAGCCAGCATATCTCCACCAGACTCCATGTAAATAATCAGGACTTTTAGTGTGTATAGAGCCAGCATATTTCCACCAGACTCCATGTAAAAAATCAGGACTTTTAGCGTGTATAGAGCCAGTATATCTCCACCAGACTCCATGTAAATAATCAGGACTTTTAGCGTGTATAGAGCCAGTATATCTCCACCAGAATCCATGTAAATAATCAGGACTTTTAGCTTGTATAGAGCCAGCATATCTCCACATGTAAATGGGTGAATTAAGGGTTTATTTCAATCAAACCAGAGTGGTGATTGTTGGAACAGTGGAAAGATGAACCAAGACGGCTTTTGGTAGTTGAATTTTGTTTCTGTCCACTTTGAATGAAGTGTGTTTTACATGGAGTCTGGTGGGTTTGGTGATGGTTATTTCGGGGCTGTTTCATGTTAAACTAAAAGGATCTTATTCTTTAACTAAAAGGTCTATCTCTGTAGGGATCCTTTCCATAATGTTGTCACACACTTAATACTGACATAATCACACACACATAATCTGAGTCTGTCAGTGGGCATTTTTTGACATTTTTTCTGAGGTTTTCACACGTTTTTTGGTAGTTTTCTTGCTTCTTTCTTCACTTAAAATGGAAATAGTCCAGTAAAGTGGCCAACATGAGTTAATGTACTTAGTCACCTTTCTGTAAGTTCCACATACTTCTGACCGCGTTGTGTTTATCTGAAGAGTTCTTAAGATTGATGATGAGCTGCGGTGAACCGGCCGACTTTATAATCGACACAATAACATGACAGGAAACACGTTTCACAAGCAGTAGGATTTACTACACACACACACACACACACACACATACACACACACACACACACACACAGACACAGACACACACACATAGACACACACACATGGACACATACACACACACACGCATAGACACACATAGAAACACACACTAACACACACACACATAGACACACACACGCATACACACACAAACTGTTTGTTGTTTTGGTTGATGGGCATCTGTCAGTAGGAGGGGGGGCGGGAACAAAAGATGAGAAGATGACAGCTTACTTCCTGTTGGAACAATGCATTTATGACCGTGGTTCATTTTCAATATCCTTGGAAAAACTTCCAAACTTTCTTCTTTGTGATTCCCGTGGAAATACACAGAGCAGCTCGCAGCTAAACTAGTGTGTGAGATCTGCGCTGGTTGGTATGTTAATTTTGGGGCGTGACCAGTGACGGACTGGGAACAAAAAACGGCCCTGGCATTTCCACCCACCAGCGGCCCACCGGTGGTGGTGGTGTGGGGGGGGTTTCGCAGATAGAACTTTTGACGCACGGAAAGAACACGCATTTTTGATAGCCCCAGTGATGGTGAACGTAAACTCCCTATAAACAACTGCACCAAAACATAGACTTAAAAAAAAAAAAAGAATAAATCATCAGAGCCAGACGCTCCATAATATAATATTCTGAAATAGTCAAACTTACTGTACCTACACTCCCTCCTGCAGCTTTGGTCTCCATCTCTGTTACTTCTGGTAATCCACATTCAGACCCACAGCACGCTTGTTGTTCTTTGTTGGTTAGTTCCATAGATTCGTTATCCATGTCTATCTCTTCATCCTCCTCCTGCTCGTTTTGTTCTTCCTCTTCCTCATATTCCTCACTGTCCTGTCTCTCTCCCTGGTGTGCTGGCTCAGCTGTGTTGCTAACATGCTAGCTGTATGAGCGCTAATGCTAGCTGAAGCTGTACTTGAGTTTAAAAACAAATCAGTTAGTTTGCAGCATTTTTCAACGTCAGCCAACAGTGCTCTCTTATATTTCTCTCTCTTTTTCTCCGCCCCCCCCTTGTGTCGCTTGATGCCTTGATTCATTTTTTTGTCAACAACTTCCAACCACCACCTGACGCAGATCATAGACACATAAAGACGCAGACGCGGTCTACTCGGCTCTACTTGATTCGGTCTTGAAATTCCCAGAAGGCATTGCTTCATTTTAACTTTAGCAAAAAAATATTCAAATAAAATAAATGCAGGTAGATTTGTTTATTTCAAACCATGCACGTTTACGTTTTAGAACATCTGATCTGAATAAGTAATTTTGCTACAAAACAATACAGACTGATGTAAAAGACTGTAGAGGGTAACCATGACTGTGATATTGAGAGACTCATGTGTGGTATAAATTTTAAAATCAGATTACGTAACTACTAAGTGTTAAGGATTTATGTGGCCGCATGGCTGTGACAATCATGCGGCTCTCTGATTGGCCGGCCGGCCCAAACGGCCCATGAGGGCCCGCGGCCCCTCTGGCATCTGCCCACATGCCAGATTACCAGTCCGTCACTGGGCGTGACAAAGGTACAGACCGGGGGCCTGTTGCACAAAAGTAGAATGAAGAAAGACAGTATAACTGAAAAGCTATGGGGTTCCATTTGTGCCAAAATTAAGTATATGCTTTGTATCGTCTTCCATGTCTATGTGTCTATTAACTGTCTATGTCTATGTCTGTCTGTCTATGCTATCTGTCGTCTTCCATGTCTATGTGTTTATTAACTTTCTGTGTCTGTCTGTCTGTCTATGCTATGTGTCTGTTTACTGTTTATGTCCATGTATGTCTGTCTATGCTATGTGTTGTCTTCCATGTCTATGTGTCTATTACCTGTCTATGTCTTTGTGATTGCCCACATGACTCAACTTTTGTCTGTCAACTCAACCTACTCCTGTCGTCTGTCCTTGTCGTTTGACTGTGTCGTCTTGCTGTGTCAATGCTGCATGTGTCATGACTATGTGTTGTTTCACTCGGTCGTTGCTATGCGTCGTTGCTATGCGTCGTTGCTATGCGTCGTTGCTATGCGTCGTTGCTATGCGTCGTTGCTATGCGTCGTTGCTATGCGTCGTTTCCCTCTGTCGTTACCATAGACTGTTAATATTAGTGGACAGAGCATGTGTGACGTCACCCATTGGTTTGTGGAGAGCTGATATGAGTCGTCGAGTTTGCGTTTATGGGCGCAGCCATCGTGGTTGCGGATGTCACGTTTTTAGACGAGAAGGAGGAGTGAAGGAGGAGCTGTAGACTGTTGGGCGTTATCTGACTGTATTTTTTTTTTTTTTGAGCAACGCTGCTTACACCCTTCGTTACGTTACACACGTTCACTGGCAATCTGGATGCAACTTCTGCTGAAAGCTAGCATACATAATTCAAGGTAAGATTTAGCTTTGCTAGGTTTTAAATATATCTTTGTCCCATAGTCATATAAGAGGAGTCACATTGTAAAGTAAATGTATCTGATGTTACCATGTAAATTGTCTGTAACGTTAGCTAGCCACTTATGGTAAAACATGCTAACGTTCATTTTCTGCAAATTGAAGTTTAGCTACGTTTTCCTAATTTAAACGTAGTGTCAGCTAAATGCAAAACGGTGATTGTCAAAGCTTATCATTATCTAACGCTAACTATTAGTAAATGTTTAACCAAGTTTCTTAGAACGTTTGGCTAACTGTAACAACCATAAAGCACCGATAAAGTCTTGCTACTGTTAGCAAGTATCATCAGTCTATGGTTGGTGCATTTAGACTTTACATGCTTTTAAGAGCTAACGTTAGCAGAAATAAATTTGACTTAAAGTTACACTAAAGAACAATACACTGTTGTTAATTCATCTGTATTCTCCTAGATAATTAATGAAGTACTATGCTAGTGTGCATATATATATATATATATATATATATATAAATATATATATAACTATGAGGGGCTCAAATGGAAATTGATGACTCTTTTTCTTTCTTTCAGAAATAGGAGTGTGGAGAGCCATGATGGCATGTGCACCCAACCCAATTCCTCAGAATTAAGTAATAGTTACTTTTCTTTTTCCACTGTGCATTACAGACAACCAACAGACTGTCACACTATGCTCACTGTAATTGTAAAGGCTGCTTTTATTTCTTTACCCAGGCATTTGGACTTGACTGAACAGTGTTGCACAAGTGCTTTAAGCTTCATATGTTAAGCTATATTTTTATATTGTGGTTTGTAATGTCAAACATTTCTACTGTAATTAACAACGTGGCACTAGTGATTCAACTACCTCTTTTCATTATGCAGAATTCACTTGTGACAGTGAAGTTTGCTTTAACCTTGACCCACAGCAGTGATTTATGTGTGGAATTTACACTGGATTGTAAAAGGTGAACTACATTATTTAATTAATCACTTTAAACATAATGTTAAAAATATTGCCAGTGTTTGTGGTTTACGTAGTTTTTGATGTTAATGCCCATTTCAATGTGAAATAAAGGTCTTTCTAAAGCTACATTTGTTGTTTTTCTGAAGTAACTATAGGAACATACAGTATTGTAGTCATACAAGACATTGGTAATTTGATAGAATTTATAATTGATTAAAAGTGTCTATTTGGGCTTTAATCAACATAAATGATTTCTTAAATGTTACCATACATACTTGAATGTTGACAAAGGATCAGCAAAATGTAGTTTGTGCTTTTGTGTGTCTTTATGTACTTGTCAATTTTAATCACCATGAAAACACTTCACCAAAATCCTTTTAGATTAATTTATATATATTTTAAATACCTAGTCAAGTGTTTAGTAGGTAATTGAAAATGCACTAGGTGCTGTTTAATCTATGTAGGGTTATTGTAAATTCATTATAACAAAAGTATGATCACAAATTGCAAAGAAAAAATAAACAACTTATTCAATGTAATAATTAAATCAATGTACCTTATATTTACTGCACTGATATTTTGACTGATAAGTATGAAAACTAAAACCATACAAGGACATGCAATGTCAATATCTAATTCTAACAGTTTAATCCTATACATAAAATATCTCAATTATATGCCTTATACATATTTCTAAAGTGCTAACTTTTAGGTTTGAATGGTGAACAGAACGTAGAGCCAGGAGTGTGAATTAACAGGTTTTATTTAAAGTATCGAGTCCAGGTTTCTGAGGGGGGAAAAGCACGTCAAAGTTTCCAGGATGGAGAACGGGTCGGTGGTTTCTGGGAAGGAGCGGGTCCGTCAGAGGAAGATAGCAGGCCGGCTAGTGGTGGGGGGTCCAGTGGTGGTGGCTGTCTGCTCCGGTGGATGGCAGGAGTGAAGCGGTAGCAGGAGTCAGGTTCCAATGGCAGCTGAGGCACAAGAGAAAGGATAAGGACAGGCAAATGTTTGTAATAGACAAACATGTAGTTAAGGCATGGTAGATCACAATGAATTATATTAATATATGCGCTTGTACATGAATCTATGCTTCAGTTGAGGACATGCAGTATTAAGTAAACATACTGCTACATGTCAAATTTATCTTAGACAATGTGTATTGTACGCAACACTTTTTTAATGATATGTACATTTTGGTAATAAACAGCCCTTGTAAATATAGATTGTAACATGTATGTGACTCATCTTAAAACAGACTAATGTGCTGACAGAAGGTCTTCAAATAGATTAGCAGACACAACTACAGTAAGTGGAAGAAATACATCAGTGTAACAGCATCAACGCATATTCTGGCCCACTGCCCCGCCCGGAGACGTTTTTATAGGCCTTTTTAAGTGTTCCCCCCGCGGCTTTGTCCGAGGGTGAGGGTGACGGTGATGCTGTGTGGGTGACGGTGATGCTGTGTGGGTGCCGCCGCGGCGGGGAGGATATTATGTGCCTGTCCTCCGGGTAACGTTGCCCAACTCTCGGGCAGGAACATATATTTCAGTATATTCAAGTAAAAGCAGTCTCTGCTTGTCCTGTGCGAATGCGCCACACGAAACTCAGATGTGGGGGTAATTTCTAAATCATACGCAGTCCCAAAAGTATTCTAATCCCTTGCGAATATAGGGTTTAATATGACTTTGCACCATAGCATTAACTATATCAGGCTTTGGTTTTAAGCTAACATTAGCTACCATTACATGTAATGGTAGTGTAGCTTGCGGGTTAGGGAGGCATGCGCATCGATTAGCAATAACACCAGATATGGTTAAAAATAGATCACCGGAGAGACCGTTGTGCATACCTACTGTATACGACTGTAACGTTAAATATAGCTAGCTATATTTAAATCCGTTTATACGGTCTGCATAATGTTCGCCCGCTAGCTTGGTTAGCAAGGTGCAATCTAGCTAGCAAACTGATATGAATTGGGATGCTAACGAAAAACAGTATTTAAAAAAATGTAACGTTACTTACCAGAAAAACTGAACTGCCGACTCCTTTGAGTGTCTTGTCCTCCAACCGAACGCTGAACAAGACATTAGGCGACAAAAGTGTCACAGTCACTACGAAGAAAGCTGGTAAAACTCCAAAATGAAGTTGACGTGCCTTGGAAAAGCTTTGCTAAACCTCTTGTCATGATTGACAGGCCGCGAACTGTCAATCACATCATAGCCACGCCCTAAAACACCCCCTGCTTTATCGCCGATTTTAAAATCAACGAGACCATAATTCAAAAAATGAACATCATTCTGTGTTGCAGAAGACTTAAAACTAGCGATTGAGACCATAAACTCATTATGAAGAGGTTTACTGAGGTAATAAATCAAGTGAGAAGTGGGTCACTTTCTCATAGACTTCTACAGAAACGGACCTCCTTTTGCAACCGCACGTGTCGCCCCCTGCTGCAATTCAGATAGAATGCAGGTTTAAGGCACTTCCGCATTTGCAGCACTTTGCGAAACCGGATGGACTGTCCACTAATATTTACAGTCTATGGTCGTTACCATGGTCGTTACTATGTGTCGTCTTCTCTCTCTTGCTTGTATTGCTGCTATGTGTCGTTGCTATGCGTCGTGTCACTCTGTCGTTGCTTTATGTTGTTTCACTCTGTCGTTAGCAAGAGCTAACGTTAGCTAGCAAGAGTTCCGGCAGGTGATGTCACGCAATCCCAGCATGCACCAGTCAATATCAAAACACTGCCATCGGAGCTGAGCCAGAGTTAGCTAGCTACGTTACTAGCTAGCTAGTTGCACCTATTGTAGATAGCTAGCTATATAAATAGATATTTTGTATTGATCCCAAGGGGAAATAATTTGCTGCCTATTTAATAAACGCCTTGATTCAGCATGGTGGATAGCTGCTGTGCGCTGGGATGCCAGAACCATCGGAAAAAAAGATAATGGATAGCATTTTATGAGATTCCTAGCTAAAGATCCGGAGAGAAGAAGTAAATGGATTGCTTCCATAATACGTGCTAGAAGCAGACAGAACCAAACCGAGCCATGGGAGCCCACAAACAATGGATTTCGGTTATGCTGTGACCACTTTATATCAGGTAACATAACAGAAATATCTTATTTATTAGCTAGCTAACGTTAGCTAGCAAACAGGCTAAAAACGGTTTCTAACGGTTGGGGCTAGTAGGGATACAGCTAGCTAGCTACGTTCCTTTCCTTTCTAGCCACAACCATTCGTTATTACAAAAAGACAAGTTCTACTTATGCAGTATGGCATGGATTTTGTGTGGATTACAAAGGCTAATTACGTTGGCTAACCTAAAAGAAGCACTCTATTCATATTTAAATCCTAAAATCTCAGACTATACTGACTGATATTGCACTATTCCTTCCCTCTCTTTTGTATATTTTTTGTAAAATGGTAAATTCTATATTATTGTTATACTGTACACGTAACAGTATTTTTTAAATATTTCTTACTGTCCTCTGTTTTTATTCTTTTATATGTTAAGTGAGTGTTGTACTTTAGAGCAAAGATTAACCAGAGTCAAATTCCTTGTTTGTTTACTCAAATCTGGCCAATAAAGCTGATTCTGATTCTGATGTTGTTTCTATGTACTTATGTTTTAGGGAAAAAGAGTGACACCCCTCTGTCACCCGACTACGTTCCTTAAATGTTCAATCATGTTCCATCCCCGGAGAAGAGAAAAAGAAGAATGAGGTTAGATGTAGTCAACAGAAGAACAAACTTCAAAGAATAGAGAAAGCAGCAAAGCCATCAGCTGCAGCAGTAATGGATCTAACGGATTGTCCTCAAGACAACAGCAAGCATCCTACTGCAGACCTGGGGCCCATTCTTCGTACGTCGCTAACTCACTTAGCTGGATTTGATTGTTGGCGATTTGGCATGATCTTGGATTGTTTGGTTCTTCGACGCTTCTTCGACGCTTCTTCGACGCTCATCCTGGACTTGCTGTCATAGCAACAGGTGCGCAATCTTAAACCTGCTCGCAAGCAGGCTTATTTCATGTTAACAGGATAAGATCCCGGCTTTATAAGCGGAGGTGATATGGGAAGTCTTGTCCGTTTTTACGTCAGGAACCTGTTGCTGAAGGTGCCAGAAAAAGAGCTTTTCGAATGATTCGCGTTTTGCAAGATCGACAGGATCCTTTAGCGCAGCGCTATAATCTACTGATTGAGAGATATCGTTTTTCTCGGGAGGCTCTCATCTACATTATCAACTTGTTGGAGCCACACGTTAAAAGTTTGACTCGTCGGAGTCAGGCTTTAACAACTGCACAAACAGTTTGTATTGCTTTGCGATTCTTTGTGCGTGGCACTTTCCTTTACACCATTGGGGATGCCGAAAACTTGTGTAAAAGTGCTGTATGTTGTGCCATTCGCAAAGTTTATCTTTATTGGGGCCAGGCCCCACCTGGCCCCAATGAAGTAAATTACTATTACGATCCTTAATATTCCAGATTAGAAATATATATATATATATATATATATATATATATATATATATATATATATATATATATATATATATATAAAAAATGATGTCATCAAAAAAGTATGCAGTTGACTGAATTGGTATTACTGGAATACCCTTCCAGTAATAGTTCTTGCTCTGCTGCGTTGAAAAACTGAGAGCGCTCTTTGGCCATGGTGAGCAGCCAATAGCAGCGTTGCTGATCAATGTTTCTGCTATCGATACATCTCCTCTTTTAAACAAGCGCATGAACGCGCAATTATCAACTCAATCCAGCTATACTAATCATAAACGGCAGCTGTGTTCGAAGAACCTAATTAGCCAGATCATGATTAGCACGATGATATCATCTAGGATGTGTCATTTGATCTTGGATGTTTTAAGCAACGTACGAAGAATGGACCCCAGGTGAAGGAATCTAACATCAACAAAGAACTTGAAAATGAAAATATTCTGCCTTTTCCCCATGAAATTGTTTTTTTTAAGAAACACATTCAATCTCTTGAGTTGGAATGCCAAGCTCTGATAAATGAATATGTGGTTAAAAGAGAAAATGAATACAACTGCACTGAATGAGAATGGAATAGATTAAAAAAAATGCTGCCCGTCTCCTCACCCACACCCATTCCCGTGATCACATCCCTCCCGTCCTTCAGAGCCTCCACTGGCTCCCAGTTTCCTAACACATCCAGTTTAAAGTCCTCCTCTTCACCCACAAAGCCCTCCATAACCAGGCTCCTTTCTCACAGACACTAGCCTCCTCTCCCCACCACTCAGGACCACGCACCGTACCTGGTGGGACAGAGCTTTCACCATTGCAGCCCCCTCCCTCTGGAACTCCCTACCCATACACATCTGTGTATGTACTGACCTGAGGCCCGTTCCAGGTAGGAGGTTTAACAAACTCTGAGTCTAACCCTGATCTCTGAGTTGATTTACCCTGAGATGGGAAACTCTGAGTTTTCGGTTCCAGAACAGCTGATATGAGTTGGTTCAATCAACTCGGAGTATGTTCACTCAGGGTTGCGCATGCACAAAAGGCAGCATGAATGGAGCCATGATTCTACGATTCACCATGGTAACAACCAAGAACAAACTGGTCGGCGGAAAAACTCATGCGCACAAACAGCGAGTTTGAACATGTATTTCGTTAAAAAGTCAAGACAGCGGCTGCTGCTGCAAAAGAGAGAATTGGTGTGGGAGAAAATTGCTGATCAAGTCAATGCGTACGCATTAACAGTGTATTAATTTCATATTTAATCACAGTTAACTTATAATGAAAACTGAAATTGTAGGCTACACCTATAATTTTATTCAGGTGCAATCCTGCGGGCGAAAAAGTAAACTATACTATTCCCATTCTGAGGCTGCAGCACCATGATCATTAACAGAACTATAAGTATAATCATTTATTTCTTTTTAATGGCTCTACTGGTTTG